>JAJAGP010000339.1:92474-177989 GCA_025084515.1 Ancistrus triradiatus | reverse complement strand
TTTAGATATCTCTAAAGAACAATTGACTAATAATTCTTATTCATAGACAGTCCAGTGTTAATTTTCTCGACAAATTATTTTTGTCATAGTTTTTGTCAACGACCTTTTTGTTCTAATGAAAATGAGTGAATGACTAAATTAAAATGAACGAAACACGACAAAAACTAGGACGAAATGAATTGACACTTTTGTCAGCAAATAAAAACATCCAATAAAAACATCCAATCAGATCTGATATAGGTTGTGGAAGCCAGGAACAAGTTAGGGAAATATCCAATCCTAACTTTAGCATATGTGGAAGGCGGGACATGTTGGGTAGCGATCCAATCAGTAAGTAATCAGTAAGACACACATATTTGATCTAACCCCGGGAAGACCATACAATTAGCCTCTGTAGTGTTTCTCAAAAACCAATCTGACAATGTGTTTACACCTCCTCTCCACCTGAGAGAAGGAGTAGAGTCAATATGTTTGCACATTTCTCATTTGATGTCAAGGAAAACAAGTCTCTTTATAAAAAACCATGTGGGGCGACTGTCTCCTGTAAGAAATACTAACCAACTTGAAACAAAATCTGCAGGCATGAAATCCTGAAACTGCGGTCAAGCTATTCATACCTAAATGGCGCGAGCTTCTATTTTAGCGGTATTATGGCAGCGCACTCTTTAAATTCATTATGTTCAAGCCAATATTTTAGCATATAAAGTAGAGATTAAAATATGTTTCCTGTTCGTGACGTGGATTTATTTGACCTTGTCTAAAAAGTGTTTATACCATCTGTAAGGGGTACTCGGGTAACATATCAACACTGTTTTATACAATAATTATGAACAAGTGTAATAATATATTATTTATTCTAACTTGATTCTAGTCTACAATATCTCATGAGTGTCCACACCAAGTTTGAAGCAGATTGGTGGGAATTATGAGTTTTGGTGACCACTTTACTGTATACAGTCATTATCAATGCATGCATATAGACCTGAGCTTATAATTTAATTAGATATTATAATATATAATTCATTCCAACTTGATTCTACTCTACAATATCTTCTGAATGTCCACACCAAGTTTGAAGCACATCTACGTTGGAAATTCGGAGTTATAAGCAATTTAGTGTATACTGTTATTCTCAATGCATGTATGTATGTATCAGGTAAAAGAAAATAGCAACACTGAGCAATAATTCTTTGTCCAATCAGTTGTTTCGGTGTGCATTGCCTTGTTGAGTACAATGTTTTGTTATGTACAAACTCACACTTGAACATGACTCACACATGTTTCAACAATGGAAAAATAAGCCAGTCATCTTGCTCAGCAGTCAGAAAGAAAATAATAATAATAATAATAATAATAATAGGTCTCTTTCTATCATTGTACTGAAAAAATGGATGAATACTCTTTAATGCAGATAAACCATATATGGCACTTGTAGTCCAAGTCCTATATAAATGCTTTGGCAGATTGCAGAGAGAGAGCCAGGCTGTCTCTGAGCTAAATACAGTCTTCTGGGGCATGCTGGCAACAGTGTGTGTGCTGTTCCTGTGATGCGGCACAGCGAGTTATTGTTGGGCAGTGGCATTCCTGCTTTTAGTCATGCACACTCACTGTGTCAGTTAGGAGACCACCTGCTGAGGGGAGTAATTAAAGATGCAGACGGTACAGAAAGAGTAGACAGTCCTGTTTATTACTCAGATATAGACATGGGGATGAATGCAATTGTGTTGTATTCACTGGAGCAGATGTATGGATGTGGAAAGACATATTTGTTAAATTAAGGGGACAAATGCACCATTTTCAACCTTGGCCATATTACAAAAACAAAAAAGTCAGCTAGTTCTTGTGTTAATTGTTAATGGGAGCTTGTAATATATTGTGATGGACTGAGATCCGCTAAATCTTGATGTAACTAAGGGTACAACGATTTATTGACTTTAGTTGACTAAAATTGACTAACAAATTAGTTACATAATTAGTTATATAAGTATATTAGTTACAATATTAATAACTAATTTAATAGTCAATTGGACAGTGATATCATCACTCATGTTTCTCGCTCTAGCTAGGACATGTCATGCTTAACTCCGAAAATAAAGATTGTCAGTAGTTCTAATTGTAAATCCAACCTTAGTTGGCATGGGAGCACATCCATACTGGAGCATCTGAAGAGCAAACACGTCGGTTTATTTAGTGAAGAAGATTCACCTTAGTAAGTTAGCTGTGCTAGCTAGCTAGTTAGCGAATGTTAAAAGCCATCCTACTTCATGTTATGAGCTGTAACATTTTCCCTTTCGAAAATACTTGAACTATTATTCACAACAAACCTGTTCACAATCCAAATAATGTTTACCATTTTAAAGACTGCATAGCTGTCCTAACGTTGAGGCCACAGGTGTGTTCCAATTTTCCAAACATAGGATAATGACTTGACATGTCTTGAGTTCCCCACAAACATTTGTGAACACTTGCAAACATTTTCAGGTTGTAGTTCTCTTCTAACATACAGGAGAGCTGGACGAAGGTTTACTGCTGAAATAGAATGTTTACAGGATATCATTATAATTTTCAATTCTTAGAGAACAGGTTTGTCACAAATGGTCACCACTGTTTGTCATATTAGAGCACACCTTTTGTAAGGACTGTGGTAGCCTAGCGGGTAAGGTACTGGACTATGGACCAGAAGGTCCTGGGTTCAAATCCCACCTCTGCCAAGCTGCCACTGTTGGGTCCTTGAGCAAGGCCCTTAACCCACAATTGCTTGGATTGTAAGATTGAATCAATTGTAAGTCGCTCTGGATAAGGGCGTCTGCCAAATGCTGTAAATGTATAAATGTAATGTATAATGTAATGTTTATGACTGGAGATACTGATTTACTGATTTGGTTTACATTTTATTGCTACACCTTTGCACATCATTGTTTTAAAATTCTGACACGACAAGATATTGTTTTATTTAGTTTATTTATCTTTTCTATTAGCAGGAAAGTTCATTAAAGCAGTGAATATTTGAGTAAGATATTAATCTTTATTGTCTTCATTGTTAGTTAGCAAATTCATGAAACAACCTCAAACTAAATGTAAAGGCTGATAACTACATAAGAGCTATTTGGTAATTGAACGATCCATAATCGATAGATTATTTGACTACCAAAATAGTCGTTTATTGCAGCCCTAGTTGTAACTAGTAATTTGCAGCAGTGCTTCCAGCATAAGCTTTATACCCACCACCAGAACAAAATGATTACTGACTGTAAGGTTTGCACTAGACACTTCTAGAATCTCAAACACAAGAACAAAACAAAGGCAACACAGGTAGACACTTGGGGAACACAGGTAGAAATAACAAAAATGAACAGAGAGGATGGGAAAGACTGGAAACCAATAGAGATCATTTCATGAGCAAATTATGTAACAGTCCACAAGGTCACAAAGGAACCCAGTTTAAATTCTAAGCACCTAAAGCTCCTCTTACATTGGCTAATGTTAATAAGTCCACCATCTGGAGAACTCTGAAATACAATGGTGTGCATAGCAGGGTTACAAGAAGAAATCCACTGCTTTTAAAAACATGCTCCCCAACTGCAGTTTTCTAAAGATCACCTGAACAAGCCAAAAGACTATTGGAAAAATGTCTTGTTCAGGGATGAGATCCCATGGTGGTCATACAGTGGTGGCAGTATCATGGTTTGGCGTTGGTGGCAGTGGGAGTATCATGCAGCCTATTTTGCTGCATCTGAGCCAGCATGACTTGCCATCATTGATGAAGCAATGGATTCTGAATAGTAACAGTGCATTCTAAAGGAAATTGTCATGCAGCAAGACTCTGACCTTAAGCACACAAGTTGCTCTATCAAAGAATTATAAAAAGTAAAAAAAAAGTTATTGCTTTGGAAATGCCACTTCAAATTCTTGACCTTAATCCAATAGAAATATTGTGGAAGTAACTGAAGCAAAAAGTTCATGTGAGAAAAATGACCAACATCAAATAGTTTATATATATACTAACATTCCTCCAAGCCAAGGACTGATCAACAGTTACCGGAAACATTTAGTAAAAGTCATTACTGCACAAGGAGTTCCCACCAGATACTGATAGTATGATTGTGTGAAAGTTTGCATACTTTTGCCGATCACAGCTATGATATATTGTATCATTTTAACCAATAAATACATGCCCAAGTATAATATTTTTGACTCATCTGTTTAACTGGGTTCTCTTTATCAACTGTTAATAATTATTTTTATTTTTACTTTTAATACTTGAAAATCTGTTGATGTTGTAGGTCATATTTATGCAGAAATATAGAACATTCTAATGGTTCACAAATTGCCAAGCACCACTGTGGAGGACATAAAAGTACAGACAGAGTAAAAACCTACATTAAAGAACATGTAGGTTCTTTAAAGAACAACAAAAACAACATTAAACTACAGAACAGTTCATATATTTTACATTTAAGCATGCTTTCTCCATTTAGAATTAGACCATGTTTTCTAAACGGTGTTCTGCTTTGTGAAAAAATGAAATGAACAAATGTGAGGTCTGACCTGAGCTGTTAGATATGATGGCTGGTGTAACATTTCTAAGTCTGATTTTTCTGAGTCTGGAACACACAGGGGTGCAAAACACTCAAGCCTCAATACAGCAGCATTGGCTCGAGGAAACGTTTATTTGTGTGTGTGTGTGTGTGTGTGTGTGTGTGTTCATTCTCAGAGCTGCTTTAATATTTGCATATTTAAATTGAATTAACATCCCTGACAGATGTAATTCATGATTTACTGTAACTCAGAGAAGGAGAAAAAGAGCGAGAATGAGAGAGATGGATAGATAGAGGGAGATGATATGGCAAAATCGGCTGCTATCTACCTCTCTCTCTCTCTCTCTCTCGCTCTCTCTCTCTCTCTCTCTCTCTCTCTCTTTCTCTCTCACTCTCTCTCTCTCACTCTCACTCTCTCACTCTCTTTAGCTTTCCCATTCTTCCTCCCCCTCCCTCCTCCATCCATCTCCATGGTTGCTAAGACCTGCTTCAACCATTCTGGTTTCCAAGATACGCTTGCAACTTGCTTTCTGATTGGCTCCTAGTGGTAGGAAGGATAGAGGAAAAAAGGCTAAGCGAAAAGAGAGAGATGCTGCGAGTACGATGGATGAGTATGTGAGTGTGCCCGTGTAGCTACAGAGAGAGCCTAGCTCCATTTTCATCCTGCGTGTTTACTTACGGGAGAAAACACAGCCATGGAAGGGAGCCATCATCATCCTGTGTGTATATAGAGAATCAGAGGAGGTAGGAGTATATATACATCTATTCAGAATGAAAGGTGGAATCCTACGGGTGAGATTTGCATTTTCCTGACATCTCAGCTGGAAGAGAGGAAGAAAGAAGAACAACAGAAACGAGGATCCAGGAGTAGGAGATTAGCGAGGGTGCTACATGGCTCGTAGCTGGGTGAGAAGCATGAGGCCGAAGCCAGGCCTATTCCACACACTCCTCCGCTGCAACATGCAGCCTGAGACACAGCGAGTTGTCGTCTTTCTCATCATGATGTTCCTCATCGTCATCAACGTTGTTCTCGTCTTCCTGCTCGCCTTCCAGTAGAGAGGAACAACAGGAGTTATTTTCAGATAAGGAGTGAGGAAAGGGAGGGTGAGAGGAACACAGAGAGGGAGGAGGGATTTTAGTCAAAGCTGAGTGGAACTATCTTGTGTCAGATGGGCATCTGGCATGATTACACCATAAGTACCAAGGTAAAGTCTCCACATTGTATGAAATGTCTCTTTTAAGCTACATATATTTATGTATTTGACCATTTCTGCTTCCATTTTTGGGTAGAAGTGTTCATGGTTTAGGCAACCACCATGGAAAATAGGACATCTGCCCACCTTCTGTATAACATCAGTCATGATCATCTAACACATTGCTTGTTGTTGGTATTGATAGAGCTTGATATGACACTAGATCACTAGATTATGACAGTATGCAATATTCAGAGTACTGTAGGTATCATGAGTACTTTTGTAATACTCATTATCTGTGTAGTTGTTTGAATAATTGCATTCTGTTCCTTTAACTGATTTTTTTTTCATTGTTTTTAATTTTGCAAATTGTAGCTGAGGGATGTGGCTCCATGGTTGAGACTTTTATTGGTAGTTTATGAGTTGAATTCCTTACTTTGTTGAGTGAGACCCTAAACATTCTAATGTTTAGGAGTGGATTTCCTGAAAGCACCGTAATGCTGCAAATAAACTTCATTGTAAGATCATTTGTTAATTTATAAGTGTTTCCCCACATCTCTAAAGTGAGACATTAACTTCATCCTTAGTAATGTGCCAGGAGATCCACTCATTCATCCTAACATGGTTTTTAAGTTGTGTCTGTGGCTATGTTACAAATAACAGAAACCAGATTGCACCAAAGCAAATACATAAATATTTCACACACTATGCATTTTATGGAGTTTAGAACTGAATAATTATTCTCATTTTAAGTATACAGTGGTTCCTCGATTCTCGACCACCTTGGAACTTGTCAAATTCGGTTCTCGACGCATTGTACGAGTCAAGCTGCACAACTTGTTTCAGCCAAAACTGAATTCACGATTAATGATTCATGATTCAGTACACAGTGATTCAGTGGTTCTGATTCACAATATCCATTGCTCAGTTAAGATCTCCGCCTTTTTTATCGTATTTTTTATTATTTTTACATCTACAGCAGTGCATTCTTAGTGCAAACAAGTCTCCATGTGTTCTAAAGAGGGTTGACTGTCAATCTAAATGGAAACAGGAACTCAATGCTCCAGAACACAGACTACAGTTAGTGTAGCAGCTATGCTAGCGCTTTGAGTTTCACAATATAGTAAGTGTTTTGCTTTTACTTTTCACTTTCAATCCAGTACTCACTAAATTACATGATATTTTTCAACACTTTTTTAAAAATAAAATAAGCTTTGTGTTAAACTTACTTATCAAGTCAAGTCAAGTCAGATTTATTTATATAGCGCTTTTTACAATGGAGCATTGTCTCAAAGCAACTTTACAAGTTTAGATTATCTCCTAATAACTACGTCCAATCCCAAATTGAGCAAGCCTAGGGCGACAGTGGCAAGGAAAAACTCCCTGAGTTATAGGAAGAAACCTTGGGAGGACCAAGACTCAAAAAGGGACACCCAACCCTCCTGGCGGCGCGTAGCGTTAGATGTTAGATGATAAATCTAAGAGCGGAAACTACAGTCTGGATTCAAAGTTCGAATAAAATGTGAAGTTATGCACATTGACATTGACGTTGCCCTGGGTCTATGATGGGGCTGAGTGATGACGGAAGCAGCATTGAGTGGAGCGAAGAGGACGCACATGATGAACATCATGTGTGGGGCCGGAAACTGCCGGAACACGGCTTGGAGAGAAAACAGAAAAGAAAATGCTTATTGATTTAAGAGCACAGTGTCTATAACAATCACTTGATTGCCATTGTCAATCATGATGCCAAGTGTAGCATGAGACCCCGGCAGCATTAGCTATCAGCAGCTAGCTAGAAAGAGAAGAAACTGGTTAGGAAAAAAACACAGCCAAGAGGGATCACATAAGACATTGGCCAACCCCAGGGAGGAGGCGAAGGGACAGCACCAAAGTCTACTGATACCTAACCTCTTTGACTATGAACCCCCAGCTCTGCCCTTATTCTAAGGCAAGGATGCACGAGTCAAGATCACGAGGACAGAAGCCCAGTTTAGCCAGACCATCCACTCGACACTCCCGGCTAACGGACAAGGCAGGCAGGCCAGACATGACTCCAGACTCCGGCCCTAGTGACCCAAGCCATGCATCCCAGTCTAAATCTAGTCAAAAGCCTGTGCAAATAGGTATGTCATTAGCCTAGACTTATAACTTTGGAGAGTGTCTGAATCTCGAGCTAAAGTGGGAAGTTTATTCCATAGTTGGGGGGCCATGTATGAGAAAGCCTTTCCCCCTGCTGTGACTTTTTTAATTCTAGGAACTAAAAGAAGTCCTGTAGCCTGCGAACAAAGTAGACGAGTTGGATTGTAAAACTCTAAGAGTTCACTCAGATAATGTGAGGCCAGGCCATGTAGAGCTTTATAAGTTATAAGAAGTATTTTATAATCAATGCGGAATTTGACTGGCAACCAGTGTAGTGATGATAGAACAAGAGTGATATGATCAAATTTTCTAGTTCGAGTTAGCACTTGGGCAGCTGCATTCTGAACTAACTGAAGTTTATTTATAGATTTACTAGAGCATCCAGTAAGTAACAGTAATCCAACCTTGAGGTTATAAACGCATGAACAAGTTTCTCTGCATCATTAAAAGAGAGGATATTTCTAAGTTTAGCGATATTACATAATTGAAAAATAGCAATTCGAGTGATGCTGCTAATGTGCGCATCAAAGGAGAGATCTGAATCAAATGTGACCCCTAAGTTTTTTACAGACGGACTGAGCAATACTGGAGAGCCACCTAGATTTAGGATAGATGTAGCCAACCTGTCTCTCATAGCCTTGGGTCCCACTAATAGAACCTCAGTTTTATCTGAGTTAAGTAAGAGAAAATTAAATAACATCCAATCTTTTATTTCCTTTACACAGTCCTCAATTTTGTTGATTGTAAGGCTGTCATTAGGTTTGGCTGATATGTACAGCTGTGTATCATCTGCATAGCAGTGGAAACTAATGCCATGTTTACGAATAACTGAGTCTAGTGGCAGCATGTACAGAGAGAATAAAAGCGGGCCAAGCACGGAACCCCTTGAGGCACGAAATTATTCACTTTTGAGAGCTTAGACCGTAGATTTATTTATATGATAAACTGGACCGTCGTTAAGTAGGATTTTAAACCAAGAAAGTGCTGATCCTTAATACCTACAGTATTTTCTAGTCTGTTTAGTAAAACATCATGATCTATAGTGTCAAATGCTGCACTTAAATCTAACAGAACAAGAAAAGAAACACACCCCTTATCTGAGGACATTAACAAGTCATTTAGTACCATTACTTCTTATCATTACTTCTATCATGATACAGTATGGACCGCTCTACCAAAACTTGTTAAACTTTTCAGTTCATGCTACATTTAACTTATGATGGATTTGTCTGAACATATCCCCATTATAAATTAGTGAGAGCCTGTACAATACAACTCCATTATATATATAATGGCTTATACAGTGTTCACTTTCTGGGAGTCTAGAATGGATTAGTTTAATTTACATTATTCCTTGTGGGAAAAATTTGCTCGGTACTCACCATTTTCGGTTCTCGACAAGGTTTCTGTAACAAATTCATGACGGGAACCGAGATACCGCTGTATTGACAAATGTTGCATATTAATATCTAGAGTTGTTTGTATGTTACATTTTTGACATGCTCTTATGAATTGAAGCGCTTATTTTTTTGTTTTTATTTAAGCCCTCGTTTTTGAGGTTGACATGGGTGTCCAGTCATGTAACTATATATAGCTTTCTGGTTAAGTGTGTCATTTATAATTATAATTATATTAATTAATTTCATCCTAAAGCAGATACCAGCATTTAATTAATTGTTTTTTGGTAAACACTTACAAAATGAAGAGCGTTAATTGCTTCATAAAGTTGCTTGAGCAAGACTCTTAGATCGAAACTATTGCATTCCATCCTGTCATTTTTAGTTCATTTAGAATGAAAGCTCTTGCCAGTATCTTTACTCTAGGTTCATATGTTAATTACTTTCACCTTTCTATAGATTGTTTTTCTTTTTAATAATTATTTAATAACTAATTTATCCTGTTACTTCACATCTGTCAGGTCACAGCTGAGCTCAGGCAATTCGTTTGTGGAGCTAAGCTGTTTTCTGACCTCATCGTTCAGCTGAAGTATATATTGAGAGTATTTTAGCAATAATGGAGTAATTGAAACTGTTGCATCAGTAAGCAGGCTTGTCAATACTATTACTTCATGGCATTAGGAATAATATAATGGTTCAGCTGTTGTCCAGATGTTCAGTTCTGTTTGGTGGCTAGGAGGCAGCAGACTGTCTTTTAAAAGAAAAAAGGTACTTAGTACAGTTTTATTAGCTTGATAATTAATTGATTCTCTTAATTACACATTAACCTAAATAAAATCATACAAGTTTATAAGTGGAATATATGTTTGATGTAATACATTTCATCAGAACATTTACATTGTTCAGCTGAACAATTTGTTCACTCCCACTGAAAATGGCAGAATCTTAAACGTTGCCACCTCCAGCTTAGCCTCCTGTCGGTTTGTCGGTGCCATTGCCTCCAAGCCATACAATAATGCTGGTCTCTCTACCGTCTTGTAAACTTTCACTTTCATTCTTGCACTTACTCTTTTTATCGCAAATCACTCTTCATCACTTTGAACACCCAAATATTTAAGCACCTACAACACCAACCACACCATTTGTCTGCCTCCCTCTCATTCACACACATATTCTGTCTTGCTCCTATCTACTTTCATTCCCCTAACCTCCAGTGCATGCATACCTCTTCAGGCTCAACTCAGCCTACTCCCTGCTCTCATTACAGATCATAGTGTCACGGACATCATAGTTCATTGAGGCTCCTATTTGATCTTGTCTATCAACCTGTCCATCACCTTTGCAATTAAGAAAGGGCTCAGTGCCAAGCCTTGATGCAATCCCACCTCCACCTTGAACACGTCCATCACCCCTGCTGCACACCTTACTGTTGTCACACTGAAGTCATACATATCCTGCACCACCCTCTCATACCTCCCTGTCACCCCCAGTGTCCACATGCAATACCATAACTGTTCTCTATAATATGGTTTCACTAGATCCACAAGCACACAGTGCAACTCCTTCTGGAATTCTCTATATTTCTCAAATAACACTCTCAAATCAAGCATCTCTAGTACTCTTTCCTGACACAAGACCACATTGATACTCACTGATTATCACCTGTCCTCTCATCCTAGCTTCCACTAGTCCAGCTGTGCTGATAAGCTTTGTGCCTCTGTAGTTACTGCAGCTCTGCACTTCACCCTTATGCATTTACACTTACATTCATATTATTTAGTAGCCGCCCTTATCCGGAGTGACTTACAACTGATAAAAGAATACAATCCAAGCAATTGTGGGTTAATGGCCTTGCTCAAGGACATAACAGTGGCAGTTTGGTAGAGGTGAGATTTAACACTGGACCTTCTGGTCCATAGTCCAGTATCTTAACTGCTAAGCCACGACATCCCCCTTATTTTTAAAAATCTGCACCATTACACTTCATCCCCACTCTTCAGGCATCCTGTCACTTTCCAAGATTTTGTTAAACAGTCTGGTTCAGAACTCCACTGTTATCTCTCCTAAACATTTTGTCTCCACTGATATTTCATCTGGGTCTAACCCTAACCCTAACCCTAACCCATCTCCACATCACCAACTTCCTCCATCTCTCATTTTCTTAATTCATCAGCTCTACAAAATACTCTTTCCATCTTCTCAACATCTTACTGTTCAGCACATACAGTGGGTGTACACACCTCTGTTAAAATGACAGATTTAGAGATGAGTGATGTAAAAAACTGAGACCAAAGTAAATCATTTCAGATCTTTTTCCACCTTTAATGTGGCCTATAACCTGTGCATCTCAATTGAAAAACAAACTGAACTCTTTAGGGGGAAGAAGTAAAATATAAAAAACTAAAATAAATGTGGTTGCATAAGTTTGTACACCATCTTATAATTGGGTGTGTGGCTGTGTTTGGAATGAATCAATCACATTCAAACTCATGTTAATAGGAATCAGTAGACACCTACCATCATTTAAAGTGCCTCTAATTAACCCCAAATAGGTTCAGTTGTTCTAGTAGGAATTTCCCGACATTTTCTTTAGTCACGTCTTGCAACAAAACCGTGGTCTGCAGAGAGCTCCCAAAGCATCAGAGGGATCTCATTGTCAAAAGGCATCAGACTGGAGAAGGGTACAAAAGAATTTCCAAGGCATTAGATATACAATGGAACACAGTGAAGACAGTCATCATCAAGTTGAGAAAGTACAGGACAACGGTGACATTGCCAAAATTGAGTAAAAGACAAGAAGAACACTGGTCAGGGAGGCTACCAAGAGGCCTACAGTGACATTAAAGGAGTTACAGGAATTTCTGGCATGTGCTGGCTGTGTACTACATGTGACAACAATATCCCGTACTCTTCATATGTCTGGGCTATGGGGTAGGGTGGCAAGAGGGTGGCAAGCGTCTTCTTACAAAAAAACCATCCAAGCCCAGCTAAATGCATTTGATCTCTCCTAAAAGTATGTGGGAAAATGTGTTATGGTCTGAAGAAACCAAGGTTGAACTTTTCAGCCATAATTGGAATGGCCCAGCCAGAGCCCAGATCTGAATCCGATAAAAAATCTGTGGGGTGATCTGAAGAGGGCTGTACATAGGAGAGCGTTTTTGCAAAGAAGTGTGGGCAAATATTGCTAAGTCAAGATGTATCATGCTGATACCCAAAAAGACTGAGTGCTGTAATAACATCAAAAGGTGCTTCAATGAAGTATTAGTTTAAGGGTGTGCACACTTATGCAACCACATTATTTATTTATTTATTTTTTTTACTTCTTCCCCCTAAAGATTTCAGTTTGTTTTTTAATTGAGATGTACAGGTTATTGGTCACATTAAAGATGGTAACAGTTTTGAAATGATTTACCTTGGTCTCATTTTTTTTTTCACTAAACCTGGCACTTTAACAGGGGTGTGTACATTTTTATATCCACTGTATCCATCTGAATCATTTATAAACCTAACTATTTGTACATCCCAGCTCGAACCTTCTGTCAGACCAACCAGTACAAGCCCTTTTCTCCTTCCTTAGTGTCCTTCTCATACTTCTTGTCATACAAAATTTCCCTAGCCTTTGCTTCCTCTTTATCCTTCTTTAATTTCCACCATCTGATCCTTGGTTAAGACTTCTCTACCACCATAGTCACACCACAAACTACCATCTGCTACCACCTTACAGTCTATATTCTCTTACAGGTCTCCTACATAGGACATAGCCTATGTGCCCCTTCATCTGCTCTTATACATCACAATGTGCTCCTCCTTCTTAAAATACATATTTGCCACAGCCATTTCCATCCTTTTTGAAAAATCCACCTTATCAATCATTGTCAAAATCCTCTCCTTGAAACCCATACTTACCCGTCACCTCCTCATCACCTCCTCTGTTCCCTTCACCGACATGCCCATTGAAATCTGCTCCAATCACCACTCTTTCTTCTTTGAGTACCCTCTCCACCACTTTATCTACTCACTCCAGAAATCTTCTTTCTCCTCCACCTCACACCCTGCTTGTAGAGCATTGCTAAGTATGGTATGTAATATGGTGTTGCTGATTCTGCTAAACTGATTCTGCAATCTTCTGAGATCTGGATTACATTCCTGCATTTTTTTTATTTCTTGTCTTCACTGTTTTTAATAGTTGGTATTTATGTTTTTCATGTTTTATCACTGCTTTATCCTGGTAAGCCTCACATGGGCCTCTGACGCCAATCTCCAGAGAGCACAGGGTGCACAAGTATGCCATAGATTGGAATGCAGTCCATCACAGGGCTGAGTAGGGTTTGCTGTTGCAGAACCAAGAGATGATACCCAAACTGCACCCCCGCCTTTAGACAGCCCAATCCAGCTGGAAGGCAACTTTAGAACTCAAACCAGGGACTCTGCGCTAGCATATCAGACCACTGCACTTCCTGAGGCCCTACTTATTTATTTATAAGTATTAATAAGTAAATATAAAATGTAAGCCTAGGACTGGTCAGTTAAGAATTGCAATATTTGTGCAAGGGCTCAGAGGGGTATTTCTGGCTGTACTGGGATTTGCATACGATGTTTACATTCTTTAGTTCAGAACTATACATCTGCCTGCCAACTGAGCTTCATGGCACCTGGTACATCATCTCTGGGAGAATGGATATGCCCAAAAGGCCATGTCTCAATGTTTCAGAGTCCTGACACCTAATTGGTGGAATGAGCTTCCCACATTAGTCAGAACTGTTCATTTTGCAGAAGTCTCAACACTCACCTCTTCAAACGATACCTAGGATAACGTCTTCTATCCTTTGCACTTTTGTTGTACCTGCAGTTTGTATGTATTTTTGTCAAGTTATCCTCAAGCGCTTTTTGTTATTTATTGTGTGACCTTCAAACTGAGAACTTAGTTGTAGGTAGCATCAGTTTCTGGTCTGACTGATTCATATAGATATGTGGATAGATATAGATATATATAGATGTGATAACGAATACTTATAGATCAAGTACGTATATCACAGCTCCTTCAGCTATTATTCAATTTAGATTCAACTTTACTTGGTGGGTTGAAAATTTATGATTGCAAGTGTAAATGTGATGTTACCATGGTGACATTAGAAACATGCAGTTCAGTTTTGCTGGTGGAAGTCTGATCATATTGAGCCTAGGAGACTGAAGTTGGAATATAGACCTCAATTTTGATGTAATTAGATAATTAGCCAGTATTTATTTTCATTTCATCAGTTTTTTCAATGCATTTAAATATTTCTATCCTGCTTCTGTATTCTGTACAATGCAGTATAATGCTTGTTAATATTACGAATGAATACAGAGCATGTTTCCTGGTTTGCTCCTTAAATGTATCATCTTGTTAGATTGGTTTTGTAAATATTACATGCAATTGGTGTTAAACTATATTTCATATTATTACAATGATGTTTTCACAGAGAGATTATATTTTTAATATGGTCCCCACGATCTGGATCTGGTATTGGAGTGTTGTTCCAGAGTGGCTCAGAATTGGGGCCCAATGCTGTATCAACTAAGTAACCCTGGTTCAATCCCCACCTCTGGTTCCTAAATCTGAGCCAGACTGACCAGGGTGATGGGTATACTCAAGTTTAGAAGATAACTTCACAATGATCAGGGGAATTAATGTGATATGATAATTAGTATCAGGAAAAGGTCACAGGATTTTTGGAAAAGGGCAAAGGGATTTTGTTTTTCAATGCCCTTTTACTGTCAAAACAGTAAAAGAAAAAATGTGTCTTATTCATCAAAAACAGAAACAAACAGAAAACTCAGAGCCAATGTTGCTCTTTTTTTCTTAATATGAAATGTTTGGCATAATTTGAAGCATGATAATGGTCTCAAATGGGTTCAATTCCAATTCCATGATCTACAACACTACACTAATGGGACAACGAACAAGGTTTACAAGACACAAGGATTAAGTGTTAATTTCATTGTACACTGCGTCCACAATGTGTCACATCAGGAGGGACAGGTGCTAAGAAGTATCATGGAGAGGGGTAGTTTCAGCACAATATATTGGAGCAACGGAATATACATAAAACATTAAAACAACTTTTACCTTGTGTTGTTTGTAGCTGATCAGCGATGGCAGTGTGGTGTACGCTGAGGCATTATGGGATCATGTCACCATGGATGATCAAGAGCTTGGCTTTAAGGCCGGAGATGTCATTGAAGTAGTGGATGCCACCAACAAAGAGTGGTGGTGGGGACGCATACTCGACAGTGAGGGCTGGTTTCCAGCCAGCTTTGTCAGGGTGAGGACATTTACATTTCTGTTTTACATAACCTCTTGATTACGTTTTGGTCACATTGTTCAAAACATTGACTATATATTGAATATATTGAACATGTTATGTGCAATATAGATCCAAGCAGAACACACTAGTTAAGTGATGTTTATCCACTGTAGATAAAATATTCTTTAGTAAAGCATTATTTGACCCTGTTTGGCTATGTCTCTACTACGTCAGTTGCGTGTAAACCAGGATGAACCAATGGAGGATTATCTGGCCCAGCTGGAGGAAGCTCAGGATGAACAGAACTCTTCGGTTGGGCTTCTTATTGGTCCTGGACTTCCCTGTAAAGAGCAGATGAGGACCAATGTCATCAATGAGATCATGAGCACTGAGAGGGACTACATCAAGCACCTGAAGGACATCTGCGAGGTTTGCTCAACATATATGTTTTTACCTTCCTTAGTGGGTTATGCAGATCTCAGCTACTCATTGGTTAACAGTAGCATGACCGAATTCTGTTATGAAGACCTGCTCCCTCCTCCTTGCGAACCATCCAACAAAAGTTTACATACCAAAACGTTAGCTGGATGATGTTTAGACGGGGTTATATATGGTATAGGAAGATATATAGAAAGACAGATAAAGGCAAGAGCAATTTTATTTTATTTTTTTCAATGATATGTACGGTACCTTAAATATGGCCTTGCTAACAGTTTATGCTCAAGACAGGTGTGTGTATATGATATATATATATAATTACTTTTGCTTTACATAACTATAAAGAGTAAATAATGTAAGCAAGTATCTGTCCCCCTGTTTTAGGGTTACATTAAGCAGTGTAGGAAACGGATGGACATGTTCTCAGAGGAGCAGCTCTGTGTCATCTTTGGAAACATCGAGGACATCTATCGCTTTCAGAAGAAGTTTCTGAAATGTCTGGAGAAGAGATTCAACAAGGATGAGCCCCATCTCAGTGAGATTGGATCCTGCTTCTTAGAGCATGTATGTATGAGCACAATTGCATATGAAATAATTGACAGTGAAATCTTGCATTTGATGTCAATGATCAGGTCGTGCTGCCATAATGTTATTGATCACCAGTGTCATTGTCTGTAATGTAGATGATCCGTGCCATCTTACTTTTAATGCCACTGATTAGCAGTGTCATTTTGCATTTGATGACTTTGACCACCATTGCTTTAATGTAACTCTCCACAAATATCATGAACCCTGATGCCAATGCCTAGGTTTAAACTTACTCATACATTTTTGACTTTGGTGTAATTAGTCAGCAGTACCATCATGTATTTATTATAATCACTGGTATCCTCTTGCTCTGTGTCTCTCTAGCAAACAGATTTCCAGATCTACTCTGAGTACTGTAACAACCACCCAAATGCCTGCGTCCAGCTCTCGAAGCTCATGAAGCTCAATAAGTACGTGTTCTTCTTTGAGGCCTGTCGTCTGTTGCAGAAGATGATAGACATTTCTTTGGATGGCTTCCTCCTCACTCCTGTCCAGAAGATCTGCAAGTACCCACTGCAACTGGCTGAGTTACTGAAGTATACCAACCCCCAGCACAGGTATATACATACTAGAATCAGAATAAGACAACTTTTCAGAGAATCTCTTTGCAACTCTTTTTTTCTGATTTGTGTGTCATGTGCTGCCATTGAATTTACAGGGTGAATCCCTGACTTGCATCCAGTATTCCAGCAATAGGGTCCAGTTCCATGATGGCTCCGGTTGTTTTATAAAGATTTTTTTTTTTATATTATACTCATATTACTGATATTTTTCATCATAATTGGAATAATTTGGGTGATTTAACATGCAAGTTAAGAACTTCCTAGACTGGTAAATGAATATGTCCAGACTAGCTCCAACCATACCAGTTACCGGCTGGTTATAAAGTTTATACACAACTTTGTTGAATAAGATCCTTTGTGCTTTAAAGTGAAAAACAAATTGTGTTTCCATAGGGACTACAAAGATGTAGAGGCAGCTCTAAATGGGATGAAAAATGTGGCCAGGCTGATTAATGAGAGGAAACGCCGCCTGGAGAACGTGGATAAGATAGCTCAGTGGCAGAGTTCCATCGAAGACTGGGAGGTGAGGATCACAGAAATAATAATAATAACAATAATAATAATAATATTACAGTTGCAGTTCTTTAGCTACCACTGTGGTGACACACGTTTGAGAAATAAAAGAAATAAGAACCCAAAAAGTGGAGAGACAGGATGAAGGTTGGACTACAGAAAGGAAAATATTTAAGTTAGAAAGAAAGAAAGAAATCATGGAAGGGACAAAGGAAAGGTGGTAGAAGTGAGGGAAAGGTGGTGAAGATAACTGAATAAGATAGAGGGATAGAAAGAGATAAGTTAGAAAAAATAATGTAGAAGAATAGGTGTGAAAGGTGGAGTTTTCTGTGTTTAAAGGCAGTTTAAAAGATAAAAGAAAGACAGTTAAGTTGAAAGCACAGTAGGTAGACTGCACACCTGATGCATATGAGACCCTGGATTTGCATCTTATGGCAATCACTCAAAGTGCACCAACCACACAAACTCACTGTCTCATAGGTACACATGAGATGAGTAAAGATGAGTAAATAGGGTTTATGAGAAATTCATCTTTTGGTGAATTAGCTTAATCTCACAGTGGAAAGAAGAAAGAAAGAAAGAAAGAAAAGAGAAAAAATATGTACATTTAGTCAGACAAAAACAATACCCCATCAAGACAAAACCACAATATGCCACAATTATTGACACACACAGGAAGTTGATCAGAGTGTCTACAAACCTTTAAGCAGTAATCCATGACTTCCTGCTTGACAGGGGTAAATAACCCCTAACAGAGTATCAAATATTCTCATTGTATTTATTTATTTGATTTTTTTGTAGTTGTTACATTTAAAAATGAACCTTTATGAGTTCTAAATGTCTCTTTCTGCGTGTAAAGTGCAAAGTTAAGTACACTTGACAGAGTTAAACTATTTTAGTCAGATAACAGAGTTCATGGAATGTGACTGAAGTGTAGTTTAATGGAAAGGTAATGATAATTGCTAGACCTGGATGAACTCCTTATTATATTTTCTTATAGCTCTTTCATGCTGGTTTTGATGGTTGTGAGCAATAAATACATAATGAACAATCAGTCAAGACATGGGTTGAAAGCTACAGTTTATAAACACACACAGACACACACACACACATATATATATATATATATATATATATATATATAAATTTGTGAACCCTTTAGAATTTTCTATATTTCTGCATAAATATGACCTAAAACATCATCAGATTTTCACACAAGTCCTAAAAGTATATAAAGAGAACCCAGTTAAACAAATTAGACAAAATATTATACTTGGTCATTTATTTATAGAGGAAAATGATCGTCTATAAATAATGTGAAATTAGTCAGGTGTTTTCAATCAATGGAATGACAATCAGGTGTGAGTGGACACGCTGTTTTATTTAAAGAACAGGGATCTATCAAAGTCTGCTCTTCACAACATGTTTGTGGATCTCAGAAAAAGAGTTGTTGATGCTCATCAGGCTGGAAAAGGTTACAAAACCATCTCTAAAGAGTTTGGACAGATTGTGTACAAATAGAGGACATTCAAGACCATTATTACCCTCCCCAGGAGTGGTCAACCAGCAAAGATCACTCCAAGAGCAAGGTGTGTAATAGTTGGCGAGGTCACAAAAGACCCCAGGGTAACTTCTAAGCAACTGAAGGCCTCTCTCACAGAGGTCAATTTCTCATAGTCATTCTTCAACATGGGAAGGAAAAGAGAACACACAATTCAAATAAGAGAAAGTGCTTTATTTCAGGGAATGGCTATAAAAATAGTTCCTCAACTGAAAATGATCATATCTACAGTTAGAGCAATAATTAAAAGCTACAATCAACTAGACTGTGACAAACTTGGACCCAAGTTTGTTTTGCTCCCATACACAGTGAGGAGGATGGTAAGAGAAAAAAATCATGCAGTTGCAGCTTGGTATCACCAAGTCTGTAAAACAGACACCTTATCTATACCATAAGATCATTTGGCAGGCTTGCCATGAAAAAAGACTTTCCTATCTTCTAACCACAAGCATAAGCACCTGGAGTTTGCTAAACACTGAACTGTATCACACCACTTAGGGAGTTTTTCTTTGCCACTGTCGCCCTAGGCTTGCTCAGTGTGAGATTGGACGTAGATATCATATATTAGGAGATAATCTCCTTGCTATCAAACTCTGGTTCCCCTCTCATCTGTGTCCGTTGTGGGCTAGCGGGAATACATCGCCAACAATCCTCCAGAATGCCATGAGACTCTCGGAGGCCAATACGAGTTGTTTTCAGCTGGATAACACCCTTTATAAGGACAGTTCTTTGTGGCATTGGGGGCGAAGGATTCTGTAACGCTTGTGATGGGTGGGACTGAGACACAAGCAGATTCCAGTTCAAACAGAGAAGATTTATTAACAAAATGGTCCACTAAACAGGTTTTACTAATGAAGGATTCTAACAACCAAGTAACAACACAGCTAACGAAACCAGCCTGAACAGAAAACGAAAACGTAAACAAAGGATACTTCCGGGAAAAACCCAGTAAAAAAAACTTACACAATAACGAGCGTCGGGAAGCTCAGACACAACTCGGAGCAAATGCAGAAGAAAGTCCACAAACAGACGGAGCACGAATCAGGCAGGTAATCCACAAAGAGAATCAAAAACCGGAATCGAGGTGTATGATCTGCTCGGACGGGACCGAGACAATCCAACGGCCCAAACGCCACAAAGACTGTTATCCAGCTGAAACCAATCAGCAGTCCAGAACCAGTGAAGCTCCTGGATTGACCTGCAAGAGTCTCATGGCTTCCAGGAGGATTGTGGGCGATGTAGTCCCGCTCTCCTACAACGTACACAGATGAGAGTTTGATAGCAAGGCGTTACAAACTGTTTTCAAATAAAAATGAAAATTGAGTTATTAGGCAACAAACACTGAAGGTGTGCTTGGCATTTTATGACTACCTTAAAAAGAACCTGATGCCTATGTTATGGTGAAGGGTCTGTGAAATTATGGGACTGTTCTTGCTCCAAAGAAAAAACGTCTTTAGGGTACATGGCTTCATGAACTCCATGAAATATCAGGACACCAGGATGATCATAGATGTTCTCTAGATATTATGTAAAGAAGAGTGGTCTCAAATTCCCTGCTCTGTAATCTTCAACCTTACAAGATGTTTAAATCAAACATTAATTTTACACATTTCAAATTTACATTTACATTTACAGCATTTAGCAGACGCCCTTATCCAGAGCGACTTACAATTGATACAATCTTACAATCCAAGCAATTGTGGGTTAAGGGCCTTGCTCAAGGACCCAACAGTGGCAGCTTTTTTGGCTGAGGTGGGATTTGAACCCTGGATCTTCTGGTTCATAGTCCAGCACCTTAACCACTAGGCCACCACAGTCTTTGTCTTTGCCAAGAAATACAAGTGTGTTCCACTGGATCTTCCACTGGATCTGACCAATGCACATGTGCAGATCAACACAAAATTGTTTCCTAAACAAAAAATCTGCCATTGCCATCTCAGTCCCCTGGTCTTTGTCCCCTGGTCTTAATCCCATGGAAAATCCGTGGGGTGAGCTTAAAAGGAGAGTGCACAAAGGAGATGATCTTGAGAGGTTCTGTAAAAAGGAATGGTCTCGGATTCCCTGCTCTGTATTCTCTGACCTTATAAGATCTTATAGAAGACTGTGCTGTTTATTGGTAAATGTATGGTTTAGAAAGTCTTTAAGGCAGGGGTGATAATTGTGGCACAAGTGGTTTGGTTAAAAATGATTAACAATGATTAACGAGATAATTAACAGAGATTAAACTAATTCACTAAAATGTAACTTTTTAGGGTTAGGATCAGAGTTAATAAACTATTTTTACTCATCTTTACCATATGTGAAAATAATTGCAGAGGGGACAATACTGTATATGTCAAATCTTGTCACATCACATGTTAAATGTAGGTGAAACATATTAAGTGTGTGTCTGTGTGTGTGTGTGTGTGTGTGTGTGTGTGTGTGTGTGTGTGTGTGTGTGTTTGTCAGGGTGAGGATATCCTCAGCAGGAGTTCAGATCTGATCTTTTCTGGAGAACTTACTAAGATCACGCCTCCTCAGGCCAAGAGCCAGCAGCGCATGTTTTTCCTTTTTAACCACCAGATGGTCTACTGTAAAAAGGTGAGAGATTATAAACAACCCAGTCATCCTTCCAGTCAGTGGTAACTAATGTTTCTACATGCTATCTTAAAATTTGTATTAAAACGAAGGATTATCTTCATCACTGCCACACATTAACACATGATCTTTTGCTTCTGTTTATTTACCTGTGTTGCTGGTTTAGGATCTACTGCGTAGAGACATTTTGTACTATAAGGGCAGGGTGGACATGGACCTGATGGAGGTGTTAGATGTAGAGGATGGAAAGGACAAAGAGTTAAATGTGAGCGTAAAGAATGCCGTGAAGCTTCGCTCACTCAGCGGAGAGGAGGTCCACCTGCTATGTGCCAAAAAACCCGAGCAGAAACAGCGCTGGCTCCGAGCATTCACTGATGAGAGGGAACAGGTGCAGCATGACAGAGAGACAGGTAAACTACAACACCCACTCTGTGTATGCACTCGTGCTCTCACAACAATACGCATACAAACACTACTGCCCTTTCTTGGATAATTATTAATTCAAATAAGGTGTGACAGAAGCAGGACAAATCACAGACTGGTGTATCAGATGCACTTCTGATCCGTAGAAATCTATTTCGGGTAAGAATAAGGCCTGATTGCCCAGCTTTGGTGCTGTGTTGCAACATTTCTCACCTGGAACAGCAAAGCAGATTGCTGTGCTGATCCTGAAAATTTTTTGTACACATTCATCAAAATAGTATATCAACAAAATTCTGTATCAGCGGATCAGTAAATACCTTTGCAAAATAAACAAATATATCAAGAACAGCCCTTCAATTAATTGACTTGGAATCTAATGTGCCGTTTTTTCTTTCAAATAATTGTTGTTAATTACTCAATTATTGTAGGTTATCTGATATTTTAACCTTGATCAATAATGAGAACATTTGATTATATACTGAAAGTGAAATGATGATAAAGTAGAATTACTGTGCTTAATTATGTTGTACAAGATAGGCAGAACATTTCAAAATGCCACATGGCCCCCAAAACCATAATGCCAGTCCTTGAATTTGCTGTTCAAAATGGGCTGTTTTTCTGTGTACAAACGTTGTATGTCTGAACTATTGTCCATGCAACTGTAATCCTTGTTGAACATTATGACAAAATCGTGTAAAATAGTGGGAAGATTTCATATAAAAGAAAATCTAACTTTGTATTTAACATCTTTCTTTAATCAAATGCATTTACACATTTGTCTTCTCTCCTTTGATCTCCGCAGGGTTCTCTATCACTGAGGTGCAGAAAAAACAGGCAATGCGGAATGCATGTAAAAGCTATTCAACTGGGAAGCCCAAAGGTGAGATTTAAAAGATGTTACAAGGATATACAATTCCAAGAAAAATCACATATAAATAGATTTGAGCTTCATTTGCATTTTATCCATTGCGATTCTGCTTATTTCCAAATTCCAAATTCGATTCCAAAACTGTGCCAAATGTTTAGGTGCAAATAATAACTTTTTTAATATTTCAACTTTAAAAGTAATAATGTTTAACTTTTAGCTTCCCATTTTAAACCAGTTAATTAAAAAGCTTAACGTAGCTTAGTGTACTAAAACAGTGTCCTAGGAATACCAATCTTCTCTGAATTACTACTTGGTCATAATAGGTTTAATGGGAAGAAAATAGCTTAACGTAAAATTATTACTTTCCTTTTGGATCACAGGTTTGTCATTTCAGCAGTAGAGAGTACTTATAACCAGTCGTAACTGAGAGTTTGGTTTCCTAGGTCATTGTTTTAGAACATTAAACCACACTGTGCTTTGTTCGCTGTAAGATTTATACTCTCTTGGCTAACGCAGCATTTGCGCTATGAGACCACAGTCAGTTGAACATGGTTCATTGCTGAAGCTCAATGTCATGCCCCTGTACAACAAATACATTTTCCACACATTTCGCATTTAGTCTTTTCCTTCTCTCTTAAAGCGGAGCCAAGCTGTTGAGCGCTTTAGAGCGTCCATATTCCGGTAATGCTCTAGCAGAGAGTATCAAAAAAACACAATGTGATAATGTACGTGATTACATGACGTACCAGTCCTGGCAGATAGACGCCTCCTTAATACAGATATATTTTTGCACTAAGTGCGGTCATGTTTGTGAAGCATGAAATGAATTAGTAGGAGCCGGTAAATGGAATCGAAATTCCATTTTCCTAATGGGTACCTGGATCTTTGAAATTTGAAAGCGATTCCGAATCAGAGCCGGGTTTCAATACCCAACCCTGCATGTAGAAAGCATTTTTCTTACAACAGACTTGACAAACATCTTTTGTTTCCAGTTTTAGAGCCAAGGCTAATGTATTCATTCATTCATTTTCATACCTACATATTCCAGATCAGGGTTGTTGGTAGCCGGGCTCTCAGGGCTCAAGGTGGGAGTCAACACTAGGGTTCACAAACTTTCGAGCACTACTTTCCATTTTGATTTGTAAACATACCAAGTCTGTGCATATACAAATATTATAACTGAGCTTAAGTATGTATTTTATCCTGGAAGAGGGGTGCATGGTGGCACAAGCGGTTGAGGTAGTCTCACAGCTCCAGAGATCCCAGATTCGATCTCGACCTTAGCCTCTGCCTGTGTGGAGATTGCATGTCCTCCCCATGTCCATGTGGGTTTCCACCCACATTCCGAAGACATGCATAACGTTAATTGGTTGCTCTAAATTGGCCCAATGTGAATATGTCTGACTATTCTCAGTTTCAATGTTCTTGTTGTGAAAAGCCACTGTGCTGATGCAAAGTTACATCAAACAAACAAATAACAAACAATCCCTGGTGAGGCTTTCAGCATGAACGTGTGGTGCATTTATGGATCCCTGTTATGGACTGACGCCCTGTCTGTGGTGTACCTCTGCCTTCTCCAAGTGAATTCTAGGTTAGGCTCCAGACACTCCCACATGACCCTGACCAGGAAAAGTGAGGGTAAAATGGGATACTAAATTAGGTATTTTGAGGTGTTTGTGTACTAAAACTATCAATTTTCTTTCTTTTTACCCACATTAGCGCTGTAGTTCATGCTAAATAAAAGCAAATTGCTTCACTAAAGTTTAGTTACATATGGTATGCTGTAAAATAATTAAAATGTACACATACTGTTATGCAGTGATACACATTTTAGCTAAGCAGTTGTGAGTCCAGAGTGTGAATGTGGTGGGGCACCATTTAAGATAATAGACTGTGGATCAAAAGGTCAAGGGTTCAAGTCGCAGCACAGTCAAGCTGCCACTGTTTGGCCCTTGAGCATGGCCCGTAACCCTCAGTTGTACCTTAACAGGTAGCATAGCGGTAAGGTACTGGACTCTGGACCAGAAGGTCCAGGGTTCAAATCCCAACTCTGCCAAGCTGCCTCTGTTGAGTCCTTGAGCAAGACCCTTAACCCACAATTGCTTGGATTGTAAGAATGTACCAGTTGTAAGTCGCTCTGGATAAGGGCATCTGCTAAATGTAAATGTAACAGACTTTATTGTTTGTATGGCGTTCTGGATTTGTATGGCATCTGCCAAATGACTAAATGTTAGAGTTAGTCTAGAGCCTAAACCACTACCTTAAGCATAGCAATAAACTCAAACTTTCCTTATCTTCACATTTAGACTAACCAAACTAGACTTAAACTTGTTGCATGTGTTCCTTCTCGCAGCTGTGACCAGACCCTACTATGACTTCTTGCTGCGTCAGAAACACCCGTCGCTCCCAACCAGCCTCCCACAGCAGCAGGTGTTTATGCTGGCCGAGCCCAAACGCAAGAGCTCCAACTTCTGGCACAACATCGGCAGACTGACGCCTTTTAAAAAGTAAACACGGACGAAGACAAAAAGTGACAGAGAGAGGAGCTCTCAGCTTGTGCCTGAACTTACCATTATATCCTCATTTGGTTATTGTTATTATTGTTAATTTTATTCTCAGTTGTCTTGGTTGTACTTAGAAAATGCTACACAGATTTATTGTGATGGTGTTTGTGTTGAACTGTTTGTTCTTTGAGGAAGCACTTTATTAAGGTGGTTACAATCAGGCTCGGTGACTGGCTCCCTGGGACTGTGTGGATATATTTTGGGAGTCTTTTATTTTCTGGAGCTTTGATTCACACCTGTACACACTAATGTTACTAACTCTGTGGCGTTTTTTTCCCCTTTTTCATGCCAGTTGTACACAGTGTCAGATAAGCTTGCTTTCGTATTTAAGTTCCTTATAACCTATGAAAAAAAAACTACAGGAGAGTTACTCCTGTTTCCTCCTGCTGGTAGACTGCAGA
Source organism: Ancistrus triradiatus (assembly GCA_025084515.1). Taxonomy (NCBI): domain Eukaryota; kingdom Metazoa; phylum Chordata; class Actinopteri; order Siluriformes; family Loricariidae; genus Ancistrus; species Ancistrus triradiatus. The sequence continues at coordinate 151,936 of JAJAGP010000339.1, read as the reverse complement.
GTTTAATGCATCCGTCAGTTACGTTGTTTTGGGGAAGAACTTCACATTATTGTTAATGAAAGGCCCGTGGAACCCAAAGATGTTACATGTTGCATATACATTTATTCTTATACTTACATGTGATGAAGAATTCTATTCATATCCAGATCTGAGCAGTTAAGAGTTAAGGACCTGGCTCACGGGTTAAGCAGTGACTCTCTCATTACACTTTTTCATCAACATGCGGCAGGTGTCTTTTCATGGAGTCCCAAGCATTTTAAGAGCTGGCCTACGTTTCCACCAGTATATATAGCAAAATCTGCCAATATATGAGACCTGAGATATTACATTTTCTGCAATCAGACTAGTAAGTGACAGTGTCTGTGTTTGCCTGGCATGGACCTGCAAATCCAAACACAGCAGCAGTGAAACCATATAGACATGAGTGTTAAGTAAAATTTTAAATATGGTGCCCTACTGTCATTTCCACTTTCACCAACTGAAAACTGCAAGTACCAAGCAAATCTTTCCCATAAGGAGTAATGGGGATATGTTCCAACAAATCCAACATAAAATTCAAACTAATTATATCATGAACTGAGGAGTTTAAGAAGTGTTTGGTAGAGTGGTCTATATTTTATAGTAGTAGAGCCCATTATAGTAATGATAAGTAAGTTAATGTTTAAAACACTTACATTAACCTACAGTTGGCCAAAATCATTAACAAAAAGCATATTTTATAATAAAGTGTTGAAAAACCTCATGTCATTTAGTGAGTAATGGATTGAAACTGCAGCCTGTGTTCTGGAGGATTCAATTCCTCTTTTGCTTTTGGTTGGCTCTTATAAACTAACTTGTTTAAGACCCCTGGAGACTTATTTGCACTAAGAATACAGTGCCGTAGATGTTAAAATAAAGATAAACAAAAGAAAAAGCTTAGATCTCTGTGCTGTTGTGAATCTGAATTAGTTAGCAAGTTAGTCATGCTGTATAGTCGTACACTAGTGTATTTTTTTCAGCAGTAGGAAAAATAGCTTCTCCTGGTTTGGAATCCATCTTCAGCTAAGATAGTGAATAAATACATTTCCACCCATTGTTCTGTTTCAGCCCATGAACCAATAATCTTAGGGAAGTATAGACGGTAAAGATCAAGGATAGCCCCAGTCACCAGCGTGGTCAGTCTGTCTCATGTTTTGTACACTGGTATGCTGGTGTGGTGAGTGTAAAGGTCACCAGCATGGGATGTTGTTATGGGTGGTCAGCTGACAGTCGAATAAGGTTTTGCTGGTCAACCATCATTCCCATTTTTTTTTGTCATAGACATTTCATTAACTGTCATACAGTCTATTGCCAGTGAGCACAAATAGGCTTAAAATAGCTTTAAGGACATTAAAATAACTATTTTCTTTATACACAAGCCATTAAACTTTATATGGACTACAACATACAACAATAAATACATGTCAATTCAATATAAAATATGGACCACAACCATGTGTATTTAAGGGCAAAATAGACAACAGCCAACCACAATTTGACTAAGAATAAAAAAAAACCACTGTATAGATTATATTATTGTCTTTATACCGATGCACATGTTTCTCATATCCACATTCCCTTTTGGCAGTTCTTTTATGGTGGAATAACTGCAGAATGGTTCCAGATAAGACACCAGCAACACATTGTTGGAAATGCACTACACAGGGAATTGAAATCCTAAGCTTGAAGTCACTAATACAACATGACCTGCTGAGCTACAACTGCCCATGGGTGTTAAAGCCGAACATGTTGCTTCAAGCTACTTTTACTACATGTTGTTAATGTATACATAACCCATATGCCTAAACCTTACACAGACTGTACTGGGGTTCTCCTGCATTCCTTTGGCTTGTTCTCTCTATGCTCTGTACACTTGAGGAAGGAAATTAACTTCATTTTGGGAAGTGCGTCTGAAGTGTTTCTGTGGAAGAGTTGTCTTGAGGAGGAAGGTTGTTTAAAGGAGAATATTACCTAATGGAACTAAGCGTTGAAAATTTTTGATTTGTTGAAAAATTAAACTTATTCCAAACACCAGCAGGTTTTTCTGACTTGGTCGCAGTCATCATGTGGAGTTCCAATTTTCTGTTAAACTGACCTTACTCTTGCTAAATTGCACCAGCATGGGTTCAACTGGTGCCAACACAACTGTAATTGTTGGATTTTCACAAACGTGGCAGACCTTTTCCCTGCAAACCTGTATAACGTCATAAGTGTCAACATGGTCATAAACGCTGATTGACAAAACATAGAAAATAACAAAATTTTACACTGGAGTGCAGCTTCTTTGGTTTTTTCAGTGACTCTTTTAATCGAATTGAACGGGTGCGCATGTGCCCTAAATGGTAATGTTTCAATGCTGCAAGATTAAGACCGAGACGTAGATCCTTTGCTACCTCCAGCCTGTTATAAGTGTCGTTTCCTTTGGTCCTGTAAAAGCAAGGTGAGAAAGGACCTTAACTTTTTAGAAAATGTGTCTGTGAAGAAGAACCCTCTACCCTAACAACCACCTTACAAACTCATTTACAGTTCTTGTTTCAAAACAACAAACGAAACAAAAACATGGCCTAATATGTTGTAAAACCTCCATGCTGTGCACTGATGTAGATCCAATAAGAGAATACTCCGCTTTGCTTTTCAAACTGTCTGTACGCAACCAAGTTAAGTGAGGGTGGATGCTTTTATTACATTATAATAACCATATATTACTGTACTGTTACCCAGCGGCCAGCGGAGGGAGGCAAACATGCACATCTCGAACCTCCATAGTTCAAGCAGAAACGAAACTTAGACCATATTATTCCCTTCACTAATGAAGCGAGGTGATTCCAAATGGGGGCTCACAGGCCCAGAAAACGAGCAAATAAAAACTACATAGAACACTGAAAAATAACATTTGTTAGCTGCCCCTGGTCTCTAACATTATACTTTACATTACACATTTTTGCATTGTTGTTTCTTTTTATATTATATAATATTTTATTTTAAACACATATGTATATGCTATACACATTTCAGTCGAGTCCCCAGGTTTTCAGTCAGTCCTGTTATCCTAACATATTCCCACTTCTGACAATTATGGAACATTGGAAAGTACTACAAGTCACATGTTCATTAGGAATTTGTATCACCTGGATTTTCTGAAGACCACGGGAATACCAAAAGTAAAGTTCTCTGTTATTTTTTCTGTATATTTACATTTACAGCATTTAGCAGACGCCTTTATCCAGAGCGACTTACAATTGATACAGTCTTACAATCTGAGCAATTGTGGGTTAAGGGTCTTGCTCAAGGACCCAACAGTGGCAGCTTGGCAGACGGGGGATTTGAACCCTGGACCTTGTGGTCCATAGTCCAGCACCTTACCCGCTAGGCTACCACAGTCCCCAATATTTGATCATATTGTAACTATGACTGAGAAGGTCAACCTCAGCTTACTATCCAGTTACCCAAATTAGTTTTCGATATTTATTTAAAAAATACAAACATTTGGTACACCATTAGAATGTGCCCAGTGTCCTAATGCTATTAGTTTGTACATCATTAGGTCACATTTTATGTATTTGCTAAATAGGTGTGAAATTTAAGCCCTGTTATTCATATAAAGATGTCTTTGGACTATGGGTTTCCTCCCACAGTCCAAATAAATGAGTGTTAAGCCAATTAATTACTTATTTGTTAATTGCATTAAACCTTTTTTTTGCAATGAACTGAACTCTAAGTAATCATTAAGTGGTTAAAACGGCTTACTCCATTCTAGTTTTTTTTTAAAAGGGCCATTGTTTGTGTGACAACAAGACACAGACTTGTGTTGATTTGAACTACAGTGCCCATTATTTCTGACCCAAAAAGAATTTACCCTTCTGAGTCCACTCTGTGGAGGGTGTAGCTTTTAGATTGGTTAGAACATGTCAGATGTAGCCCCTGCTTTACCTGTTTCACATGGCGCTTTGCAGATGTGGTTCTCCACTCCTGACTTACGCAGTAATAGGAAAATAAATGATTGATTCATTCATTTTCATAGCCACTTAATCCAAATTCCTGGGGTGAACGCGGTTAGCACAGTCGCCGCACGGCTACAGAGACTCCTCCTGGAGTTTGGAGTTTACATGTCCTCTCTGTGTCCATTTGGGTTTACTCTGTGTACTCCAATTTCCTCCTACATTCCAAAGGCGTGTTGCAAATTGCCCCCAGTGTGTGTGTGTCCAACTAGAATCAATATAACCCTGCTCCTGTCATGAACAGCCATTGATGCTAATGTGACGTTAAATAATATATAAATGAAACCAATTCATGGGTGGCTGGAGCCTAACCAGTAGCACAAGGAACAAGGCAGAACCAACCCTGCACATGCACCAACACTGGGACTCTTTAGAAATGGAAATTTAGATGGGATCTCTGGAGCTGTGAGGCGCCACTGTGCCTGTTTATTGAATACATTTAAGAAAAATGCGTACAATATTTAACAATAGGAGGACACAGTTTCCAAAACAGATTTATTTCCAGTGTTTTTCAACATTTTCTTTTTCGCATTTTGGTCGTCAAACATGCAACAGTCATGCACACACGCTTTCTTAATCATGGCAACATCCCACTTCCCTGGTCACAATAAAGACTTCTAACAACAAATGAATATGGAAATTAATAAAAAGGGACCAGTAGCAGACTGAAAGATGGCATAAGACTGGGAAGCACTGTCTTTCAGTCATATTGTTTGGTACAAAAGATCTATCTTTACATACCTGTTCCAGATATTAACTGAGGCACTTCATTTAATTACAGCAAACATGGCTCTCTATGACTTTCATAATTCGCTTCCATGTGGATGTCTCCATTCCAATTTAGCAGTTCCTGTCTTTAGTGCTTACTAAAGGATCTGACTTTAGTGCTTACAGTGCAGCACCAGCCACACACACCCACCCACACACACAAACACAAACACACACAGGTATGTGTCGCTTAATATCCAAGATATATTCTGAGAAACTGCATGTTTAGCAGTCTGGGCTTTATCCAAACATCATATTATATACTGTACTTAGCCATGCTATATGCTATAGCATTGCTTCACTCAGCCCATCCGTACTCTGTGTGTGCTCGCTCTCTTTCTCTCTCTCTCTCAAACTCACAAACACATTTGTGCAATTAGAAACTGGTGGAACATATTTCCTGTTGGATTGTGAGCTGGTATTTCAGAAGAATGAAACTAACTAAGAAACATGGGAGAAGCTGTGATAAATGAGTGCATTTAACTCCATGAGTGCTGCCCCCACCCCTTTTTCCTCTAGTGTTTCTTCATCCACTTGTTTCTCTCCCCAAAAATATAATCTAATTCACATCTGTCCCATGATTCATGCACGGCTGTTATGCTGTGGAGCACAAATACAGTGCATGTAATTCAACTGACTGGAAGAATTGCTCATCGTCATCATCTTGGTGCCCATTAGGAGCACAATTCCAGCCAAATGTTGCTCAGCGTTCAGTCAGTTCATGCTGACCCTGTGAGTTTAATAAAACATTCAGCTCCAGAGACTGTGCTGTTGTGTGTGTCATTACCACTGCTGTGCTACAACTGCTAATGTATCTGGCAATATAATATACGAGTTAACTAGGTTAACTACCTTAGGAATAAGGATAAGAACCTTGTCGGACCATGGACGTAAAAGCGAATGGACCTTATGCGGCACATACCTGTAAGTCTTATATATACTCATTGACAAAAAAGTAACGCACCCAGCTAGAAATCTTGGCCTGCTGCAAAACTCTGCATGCATTTATGTCTCAGGCAGATATGTAAATGATTACAGGTGTGGTCTGATTAGACACTGGGAATAAAAGTGCTTTCCCCGCTGCTCTATAAAAAGGTTATCAGAGGCTACTTTTGGCTAGTGTACCTCTTGGTGAGAGATCATTGACTGCTAGACATGTCTCTAGGATGCTCTTGAAGACATTCTGCCCATTTGAAAGACTTTGAGAGAGGGTGCGTCATTGGACTGAGAGAAGCAGAGTGGTCGTTTTGACGAATCTAGGCCATTCTGACCTAGACGTTAGGTGTTGGGAGCAGTGGTTCTGTGAGGGCAGGTGTGCACATGGTGAACATGCTCCGGACGGCCCAGACAGACCACCAGTAGAGAAGATCGTTTGATCCACCAACAAGCATGAGCAGCTCTCACAGTTTCTTTGTTCACCATCCAGACACAGGTGGTACCTTCACTACACACCCGTCTCTGCCCAGACCATTTCCAGCAGCTTAGCAGTAGGAAATTTGTTGTTACGGTCCCATTAAGTGTCCTGCCATTGACAGCCAGCCACCACCATCTTCGTTTGCAGTTGTGTCATGAACAAGAAACCTGGACTGCTATGGATTGGAACTGTATCTTCTTTAGAAGCAATTCCAGGATCTGTTTGGGATCCAACGACAGTCGGGTTAGTGTATCATAGGATAGGACCCATATAGTATACCATATGGTACCTGTTTGCCTCCAATGCCCAACTGTCTCTCATCTTGTATCCAGGCTAGAGGCGGTCTACCAGGGTAACTAGAGCCTCCATGCAATTATACAGTCTTCCCCAATAAACGTATCCTTTGGCTGTAATATTGTAATCAGTTATAGATATCATAATTACACATACACATATATATATATATATAAAGTCTCGGCCAATTCCAACAACTCCTTCTTGGCGAGTTATTTTTTGTCAATGAGTGTATATACTGTACATATAAGGCTTCATTCTTGCTTCAACTTTTTTGTCTGGCTGCTCCATTGCACTGTAAAAAAAGAAATTCCTACAGCACACAGCACAGAAATCAAGCCCAGAAATGGACTTTAACTTCAGAATAATAATAAAAATAATATTAACAATAAAAAATCTCAAGTATTGAAAATAAATGTACACATAGATTTTCTTCATTTTGAAATGAACATGGTAATCTGTATGCTACCATATTTTCCAGACAAGATGCACCCATGTTAACTGCTATTTGCAAGCTGGCTAAAACAATTTCCTCATATACAGTCAAATATATAGGTCCACCCTAAACAAAATAATAATAATTGCAAAACAATGTTTGACAGTGAAACATAGTCATTTAGTTTTTAAGTAGATTTTATTTATATGATCATTGCCACTATTATAAACATAACTGCAGCCAATTTGTGAGCTGTTGTTAGTGCTAAGCTAATGGTAATGAAGAGTCCTGTAACTACTGGAATAGCACATATAGCCAAAAAATCAAAAACAAAAATACACTAATAGGCATATTACAGTTAGGCTAATACAAAAAGATATATTACTGCATCTTATCATCTGGAAAATATGGTATACATCCTTTATATGGGGTACAGAGATTTTGCTGGGAAGTTACAATAGTAACAGTTAAATGGGAGACACAGGAGATGACATTCACTTGTATGTGGGAAATCACTGATTCAATAACTCATTCAAATTGTACTTGTAATGTTGAACAGTTTCATATAACTGGTGTTTCAATAGAAAAAACCGAGTGCGCTATCCAGTCAGTACTCTCATCTGAAAGAGAGGTTTAAGAAATTAAAAAATTGACAGTTTTTCTTCCCAACAATTAACTATTATCTACCCTTGATACAGATGATTTCATGAATTTGCAGAAAAAAGATTTTAGGTCCAATCAGTTTTCATTACTGTCCTTCATACATTATGGGAAAAATTGCGTACATGTTTTTCATTTAACCATTATTGTAATGTGAGATTACAAATGAAATTTGATACATTTTTACTCCAGTATTTACACACACACACACACACACACACACACACACACACACACACACACACTGTAAAAAAGGAAGGAAATTAAAAGGAAACATATTGTGCAGTACCTGTAATTTATGAAAATTATTTAATTTATTTCTTTACTCTCATTCTCTCATATGTTTCATACCTCTACACAGAAATACACACACAGTTGCAGACATTTTCATAGACATTGGTAGAAATGAGAGCAAACGACTTGAGCCCCTGAAAGTTTATGTGGGTGAGCATCAGTACTCAGGTTTACATTTGCTTTACCTTTGCATTTTGGTTCACCACCGTTCAAGTGATCCGCACTTGACTGGCAACTTGGCATTGAAGTGGGGTGACTCAAGTCTTCAACTGTTCCTGTTTTGACCTCTGAGCCCTTTGCACCAGCCCGGAAAGTCGCAGTAAACCACCGCTCATGGGAAACTCTGTCCCTAACAGAAACATCTCTTGACCTTTGGGGTCTGAGCCGGTCCACATCTGAAAGCTCTGCCCTCTTCTCAATGCCACCTTGCTCACACCAGTCATTAATGACAGCTAGTTCCTTGAAATCTCGCTGGCCGCCCATGGTATGGCGTCGGTGCACTCTTTTCTCTTTCTTCTTGCCATTTTTGTGCCCACTAATGCCGAACATGTCATCTGCAGACAACTTGAAACGAGACTTAAGCATATCTGAAAGGCTCAGGCGCTTAACAGGCTCGAATTGGCTGTGGGAGGAAGAGGAGGCAGAACTTAGGCTTCCTGTGGAGCGCCCATTTTTCACTGCCTCTAAAACACGAGACAGTCGGCTAGGTTCACTCCTGGATATCCTCTTACCCTTTTGGACGGAGCCACTGGGTCCATCTAACGATGACTCACTGTCAGTTTTCTGTTGCAGAGACTGCCTACAGGACAATGACTGGTGCTGTTTCAGCCTGTGGTAGGGCGGGAGGTGTTGATTTCCTGTCGTTTGAACATACCCTGTCTGTGTAACTTCTCTCTTTTTTGCGATCTTGCAAGTCAGAACAGAGGTTGTCATGTCTCCTCTGGTGACAATGGGAAAGTCTGTTTCACTGTCTGTTTCCATTTGCTGTCCCTCACTGATGAGCTCACTACGCTCATCGTCTGCCTCATCTCCACCTCGACTCTGGACGTCTACACTTAGCATGCTAGATTCTGCCCCTGTAAGAAAGGTCATGGAGGAAGTAGTCGAGTAGTCCGAAGTGATGGAGCTCACCTCAGCAATGACAGAACCTCCAGTTGGAATCGAGGAAGGCAGATCGAAGGGAGCTAAAGGAGCAGAGGTGCTTGCGATCTCTGAAGTTTTCCTCGACTTATAAGTCACTGAGCTCATTGTACCGAGGTCAGAGGTCGGCTCCTCTACTTGTGATGGTGGGTCAGATGCTTTACCCATGGAGGGACGTGAAGATCGGGATATAAGGTTTGCTGATTTCTGGGATTCCAAGGGCTGAACCAGCGGCTTCTTCACAAAGAATGTGTTCCTCTGCTCTTTATGATTCTTAGCTATTGTTTCCTCTCTATCAATGTTTCCTCCAGGTTTGCTTGTATTTCCTGCTACAATCATCTGGGTCTGTGGCTCATGCTCAAGAAAAACAGCATCCAAATCATCATCTGAGCTGCTAGCCTGCAGCTTCCTTTCTTTGGGCTTTTTGCGTTTGCGGTTAGCTGCAGCAAAGATGGAGGAGACCAGTTCGCGGCTGAACTGGTCCATCCCAGACCCCAACGAGCCCTAAAAGACAAAAGGTAAGGCAAAAACTGAAGAAGGAGAAATGATAAGGAAGTAATGTTGCAGCATTAAAAGCAGGAAGGTCAAAAAATCTAACCGCTGTGGCCATGGTAACACCACACCACCTGCTCCTCTGAAATCAACTCAAATAAGACAGAAAGTGTCAGAAGAGAAAATAGACTCAGTAACACAGAGCTCATGAACAACATGAGCAACACCTGTATGGCGAAAGCTGCATGATGTGGCATGTAAATCTGAAGATGCAGAAGATGGTGGCGCAAGTACGCGAGGTAGCATAGTACTACTACTGCTTATAATATCAGAAGCATGATGCATATACAAACATGACTCGATGGATTCTGATCCTTCTGTCAGATCGCTCATAATCGTGGTTTAATTCGAGTCAGACGATATGGTAGACTAGGTGGGTGGGTGAATTTAGGTTTCCCCAAATGCGGATCTCACACGCATGGCGAGTGTATGCTACTCGTTAAAAGCGAAATTTTGGACTTATACTCCTTTGATTTGGCAATCAGCGTCATTGGTAGACCGCTATGGAGAGAAATAATAAAAGAAGCGTTTAATTAAACTGATTTTAGAGGTAAGCAAGATTCACGTTGGACTATGTGATGGCTCCAAGCTAGAAGACAGCATTAGTGGAAATTGGAATTAAACAGCAGTGATGAGTAACTTGTAATGTGTGTACCATGTTGGGAAGCTTGTGGATCGACCAGGAGATAGGATAAAGAAAAAATTGCAGGATTCTGCCTGGCTAACAGGCATCACACTCAGTGCCCCTTTGCAGATGTGACGGTTTTTTCTTCCACGAGCACGACTAACGGTAGATCAATGATGAGAGAAGGTGGTGCACTAGAAATTGCTGAAACCACAAGTAACATGAATAAATAAAAATCATATGATCTTGACCTGTTCCTCATTAAGTAGATTAGTTCAATAAAATCAACATGGAACCGTGTGTTGCTGTCGTGGTATGATGAGAGGCATCACCAGTCACAAAGCATAAGGATCATGCAAATATGAGGTAAAATGAGGTAGTCTGCATTTCTGAGAGTCATTATAAAATAAATCAACAAGTGAATATAGAAACTATAACCAAAGTATATATACTGATTGAAAAAAAAAAAAAAAAAAAACAATATGAAAAATGAAAATAATGTCAGAGTGGAGATTGGTGGAGTGCTGTAGTGAAGGTGGACCTTCACTGCAGCACTCCACCAATCTGGGCTTTATGGCAGAGTGTTCAATCTTGTTTTTGTCAGACCTGAGAATCTTGTTTCTTACAGTCAAATAGTCCTTTAAGTCCTCCAGTTGGACTCTCATGTGTCTTTTACTGAGGATAGGCTTCTGCCATAAAGCCCAGATTGGTGGAGTGCTGCAGTGATGGTTGACCTTCTGGAAGTTTATCCCATCTGCAGACTCAGCCAGAGTGACCATTGGGTTCTTCGTCATCTCTCTTACTAAGACCCTTTCCCCCAATTGCTTAGTTTGGTGGGGTGACCAGCTCTAAGAATAGTCCTGGTTGTTCTGTAAGAATTATGGAGGCCACAGTGCTATTGGGAACTTCAGTGCAGCAGAACCTTTTTGTAGCCTTCTCCATATCAGCACCTTCACACAGTCCTCTCTGAGCTCTATAGGCAGTTCTCTCCTCCTCATGGCCTAGTTCTTGCTCTGATATACATTGTTAGCTGAGAGGCCTTATATAGACTTTCCAAATCATGTCCCATCAACTGAATGTATCACAGCTGGACTTCAATCAAGGTGTAGAAGATGAAATTGTAATTTGTGTAGTAAATTGTTGCAGCAAAGGGTCTGAATACACATGTCCATGCTAAACTTATTTTTTCCATATATATATATGACCCCCTTTTGCTGTAATGACAGCATGCACTCCAGATGGCAAGGAATCCACAAGCTTGTACTTAATCTGGACATTCATGTTATCTTAGCATGATTTCAAAATACTCCTTGTGATGTTACTGAATGCTTGTCTTTCTCTGTCTTCAAGTGCCAATGCAAATGCTCAAAGGGGTTTAGGTTGGGTGACTGTGGAGGAAACTCCATGACAGTCATCAATTATTGATCTTTTGTATGGTGGTTTCATACTTTTGGCCCCCACTGTGTGGGTGTCTGTGTGTTATAGTGCACAATACATACAATTATTATAATATTCAACGTCTACTATTAAGTCAATGAAAGCCCTTAATAAGGATTGACTGAAAAAATGTCAAACTCTAAGCACAAACTACATTTTATTTATATGTTGAAAATACATTATGAGAATATTGTACTTCACCCTACAAAGCATTGGCCATCTGCCAGTTTGATTGGTGGATTAAATAAACTTTATGTCTTGACTCGCTGCTATTTGAAGACCCCCGGTACACATATTTTTGAGAGAAAATAAACAAAAACAACCAAACAAACAAAAAAAACAACAATTCAATAGTCCCTTATCGTTATCTGAAATGTTTTACTGAAGTGATGGGGTGCTAGCAGCAGAATATGATGTGGCTTCATGACAAGAGCAGTATGACAATGACAAAGATGTCTGTTGAACCAACCAAGTGAAGAAATGATGGGTGGTCAGAGAGGGGCTAGCTATGAAGAAAAGTCAGTGCTACAGGAGGAAAGAATGCCAGCAAGATAAGAAACAAATAGAACATAATTCGCTGCTTTCTTTTAATTTAGCATCCAAAATGTTTTTAGAAATATTTTTGAGTGGTGTTTCTTCACTGGGAGCCAAGCCCCCTCTGGACCCCCTTTTCATCGTGACATGGTATGAGTGAGCAAGGTTCAGGAGCTGAGGAGCATTACCGTTCTGTCAATCCATCAGGCCAGCATTTAGAGTAAGAGAGAGAGAAAGAGAGAGGGAGAGAGAGAAACAGGAAGAGGGACGAGAGAAAGGCTTCCCCCAACCTAGCTTTTCCCGTCTCTGTTTCGCCTTTGTTTTCTTTCATCATATCTGCTTCACAGGATTCGAGGGTTCCTGCAGATTAAGCAGCTACACTGTGGGCAACAGTCCTCTTTCCTCCTACAGCTCCATCTTTCCATCACTGATATTACTGTGTCCATCAGTGACATCATGGTGTGATAGACTCCTCCCACCTGGCCTGTGTCAAGATCAGGATTTTGTGAAATGCTGCGAAAGGCCTTAGGAGACACGACACGGGCGGGCTACGGACAGAGGGATCAGAGGTTTGTCAAGCTTGCTCTTTATGTCATGACTTTGAGGAATCTGTATTTTTTTTGTGCTTTGTTTTTTGTTTTGCTCTTTTAAGGAATGATGGTGCAAAGTGAGAGATACAGATATACAAGTGTGAGATACAGAGACAGCCCAGCGGAGCTTGGGACAGGATGGAAGAGAAAGAGAGAATATAGGAAGGAACTCAAGGGAAATAAAGTAATAAATAGATTAATGGATACAGTGGACGCATGTAAAGCAAAGCTAGGCAAACTGTTGTAAAAAGCACAGCTCATTTTTAAAACTCATTGTTAAAGCTGCAGTATGCAACTTTGTTAAGACCTGAATGACTAAAATTAGTGAGAAAAAAAAAAATCAATCTGTAAAATTATCTTTATGACGATAGTGTGTTAGATAGTTGATAGTGTGATAGTGATAGATAGTAGATAGTGTGTTAGAAAGTTGATATGATGCACTTTGTAGAATACTTTATGAAATTTGCAAACTTCAATGTAAGGCTTGAATGCATGTAATGTATGTAGTGTATAGTATTTACATATATATATTACACCACACACAATATATATATTATATATATATATATATATATATAATATATAATATATATTATTACATACATATATAATATATATATATAATAGATATAATATATATATATATACATACATACATAATATAATACACATTGTATATATATACATATATATATATCTGTATATATATATCGATATATATATATATATTATATTATACATATATACAACATATATATATATATATATATATATCTATATCCATACCTACCTATATAATCTATATATAGATATATATATATATATAATATATCCTATATATCTCCATACTACATATATATATCTATCTATATCTTCTCTACTCTCTCTATATATCTCTCTCCCCCTATATACATCACATATATACTATATACATATCTACAGACATAGTATAATATCTATATATATACCATATTACATTCTATATATAGTTAGAATATATGCATGTTTGTCCACTTAAGTTGTTTCGGAACATCAAACCACTTTTAAATATTAGTCAAAGACAACACAGTAAACACCAATTGGATTTTTTAAATGAAGGTGTTTTATTATTAAGGAGAATAAAATCCAAACTACATGGCCCTGTGTGAACAATTGATTGCCCCCTAAACCTAATAGCTGGTTAGGGCCCACCCTTAGGCAGCAACAAATCTTTGCAGATTGTTTGTAATTCATCCACATTGGAGGGGTGTTCGAGCATGACGCGGCTTTTTACTGTCATGCCACTCATCTCATAAGGAATTCAGGTCCATGACTTTGACTAGGCCCCTCCAAAAGTCTTCATTTTGATTTTTCATCAGCCCATTCAGAGGTGGACTTGCTGGTGTGTTTTGGATCATGTCCTGCTAGCAGAACACAATTTTCGTTTTCAGCTGGAGGTCACAAACAGATTGCCGGACATTCCTATAAAATAGACAGCAGAATTCATAGTTCCATTTATCACAGCAAGTCTTCCACGTCCCTGAAGCAGCAAAACAGTACCAGACCATCACACCCTACCACCACCACATTTTAACTGTTGGTATAATGTTCTTTTGTTAAATGCTGTGTTACTTTTACGCCAGATGTACAATGAACACACACCTCCCAAAGGTTCAATTTTGTCGCGTCAGCCTACAGAATGTTGTTCCCAAAAGTCGTGGTGATCATCCAAGAATGTGTTTCTGGCAAAACTTGGAGACAAAATTAATTCTCCTTTTGGCTCAAGCAGGCCATTTTTTGCCCAGTCTCTTTCTTAATGGTGGAGGCATGAACATGACCTTAACTGATGGAAGTAGGTCTGTAACTTCTTGGATGTTATTTAGGGTCCCCTTTTGTGACCTCTTGGATGAGGCGTCACTCTGCGCTCCTTGGGGAAATTTTGGTTGGCCAGCCACTCCTGGGAAGGTTCACACTGTTCTATGTCTTCGCCATTTGTAGATAATGGCCTCTCACTGTGGTTTGCTGGAGTCCCAAGCTTTAGAGATGGTTTTATAACTCCTTCCCAGACTGATAGATCTCAATTACTTTCTTTCCTCAATTGTTCCTGAATTTCTCTGTATCTCGACAGATGTGTACTTTTAAGTCTTGTGGGTACGTCCTTTGTCCTATTTTAGGCATGTCCTATTTAAGTGATGTCCTGATTGAGAACAGGGGTGGCAATAATCATAATGCAATAATGTGGACAGAGACAGTGAACTCAGGTGTGATAAACCATAGTTAAGTTATGTTTTAACAAGGGGGGGCAATCACTTTTTCACACAGAAATTTTTTTCTCTCTTAATAATAAACACCTTCATTTAAAAACTGCATTTTGTGTTTACTTGTGTTGTCTTTGACTAATATTGGTTTGATGTTCTGAAACACTTAAGTGTGACAATCATGCATATAAAAGGAAATCAGGAAGGGGGCAAACACTTTTTCACACCACTGTGTGTGTGTATGTTTCATGACATAAACAGCTGTATGAAATAACCACTCACTCACTGATCACAAGGTGGGAAACAGCACAATACAGTGGTGCTTGAAAGTTTGTGAACCCTTTAGAATTGTCTATATTTCTACATGAATATGACCTAAAACATCACATCACATTTTCACACAAGTCCTAAAAGTAGATAAAGAGAACCCAGTTTAACAAATGAGGAAAAAATATTATACTTGGTCATTTATTTATTGAAGAAAATGATCCAATATTACATATTAGTAAGTGGCAAAAGAATGTGAACCTTTGCTTTCAGTATCTAGTGTGACTCCTTTGTTCACCAATAACTGCAACTAAACGTTTCCTGTAACTGTTGATCAGTCCTGCACACCGGCTTGGAGGAATTTTAGCCCATTCCCCCATACAGAACAGCTTCAACTCTGGAATGTCGGTGGGTTTCCTCACATTAACTGCTCGCTTCAGGTCCTTCCACAATATCTTCATTGGATTAAGGTCAGGAATTTGACTTGGCAATTCCAAAACATTAACTTTATTTTTCTTTAATTATTCTTTGGTAGAACGACTTGTGTGCTTAGTGTCGTTGTCTTGCTGCATGACCCACCTTCTCTTGAGATTCAGTTCATGGACAGATGTCCTGACATTTTCCTTTAGAATTCTCTGATATCATTCATAATTCATTGTTCCATCAATGATGGCAAGCCGTCCTGGCCCAGATGCAGCAAAACAGGCCCAAACCATGATACTACCACCAACATGTTTTCACAGATGTTTTTACTTTATCCAAACATACCACTTTTGTTTTTAAACCAAAAAGTTATATTTTGGCCCATCCGTCTGCAAAATATTCTTCCAGTAGCCTTCTGGCTTGTCCACGTGATCTTTTTAGCACACTGCAAGAACGAGCAGCACTGTTCTTTTGGAGAGCATTGGCTTTTCTCCGTGCAACGTGGCAATGTACACCATTGTTTGTTCCGTGCTCTTCGATGGTGGACTCATGAACATTAACTTAGCCAATGTAGAGAGGCCTTCATTGCTTAGAAGTCCCTGGGGGTCCATTGTGACCTCGCCAACTATTACACGCCTTGCTCTTGGAGTGTATCTTTGTGTGACCCTCCTGGGGAGGGTAACGATTGTCTTGATTTCCTCCATTTGTACACAATCTGTCTGACTGTGGATTGGTGGAGTCAAACCTTTTAGAGATGGTTTTGTAATCTTTCCACCTGCATCAACAACTCTTTTTCTCCAAAGGTCCCTCAGACATTTCCTTTGTTACCACTTCCCCACAAACATTGGTTGTTGGAAAGCAACTTTTATAGATGCCTGTTCTTTAAATAAACGGGTGGCCCACTCACAGCGATTGTCATCACCATTGACTGAAAACACCTCACGCTAATTTCACCTTAAATTAACTGCTAATCCTAGAGGTTCTTCATACTTTTGGCCACTCACTAATATGTAATCTTGGATCATTTGCCTCAATAAATAAATGACAAGTATAATATTTTTTGTCTCATGTTGTTTAACTAACTGGGTTCTTTTTAGGACTTATGGGTGAAAATCCGATGACGTGTTGGTCATATTTTATGCAGAACTATATAAAATTCTAAAGGGTTGTCCAAAACTTCATCAAGCACCCACTGGTACAGGCCGCCAGTCCACAGCAAGCACATGAGTGTTTCTATCTTGCAAAACTGAAGTATGGTTGTCCCCCAGGGGGACAGTGTTTGGGCCACTGTTTATTTTCGCCTGTACATTTTAATATCATTCGTATTTAGCAAGTGTAGCAAATATAACAAAAGCTTGCTAAATTTTTACATATAAAACTGCTAAGCTAACCTTAAGTAGGCGGTAAATAAAAATGCACAAGCTTATGTTACACATAGTGTAAATGTGTAATGTGTCAAGTACTTGGCCAAGTGGCTTCACAGTTGCTTTGCGTACAATCCTGTCAACTATTTATGTTTCTAAAATGTATGTAGAATTGTACTTATAGCTTTACTTATAGAACATTATTTTTCTTTAGCAAAGATGTCTTCAAATCTCCCAAACTTACATACTGCAGCAATAAACACAATGTGGGAAATCATTTTCTTCCATACAATGCAGCATTTCTTAATTACACACATCTGTCACTCTTCACACTTAGTGAAACATCATAACCCAGCCCCTTGAAAAGCTTCAATCTCATGTTACACTTTACCTGATACTTCGCCTGCAGAGGTGCCAGTGCGGCCAATGTTGGTCAGCAGGTGGTTGATGTTGGGAACAGGCTGAGTCTCCACTGCACTCTCTGTCTGCACCACCGTCTACGGAGCAAAGAGTTACAAACGTGAGTCAGGTGATCAGTTAACCTACTTACCTACATATCTACCTGCATCTGTGTCTATACTGTATAGTTACTTTTCACATTTTTAAATGGATGGACAAAAATGCAAAGACTAACAGACAGACAAATATTAGAACGAGTAATAATATTTGAACAAGGCTGGAGTGCAGAGTTTGAAAACTCACCACTGGTTCTTCATCATCACCTTCTTCAGTAAAGAACCATCGTAACGGCGAAGAAAAACTCAATCAGTACAATTAACTAAACCGAACACCTGTATCTACCAGACAACAAACATCTTGTCGTACGGCTTGGAAAACAACTTCATTTTTGTATAGAGGCTCCACGATCTTGTAACTGAGCAGGCATGTGTGGTACCATATGAGTCCAGTTGTCTTCAGATGTCGCAACAATGTTGCCCACACTATGGCCAGGTTCGTGCTCCCTCTGCATGGACCCATGGGTTTAGTAACACCATAAACAAAGCCTTAGACAACAGGTTTTTTATAGTTAACAGCAATTTTAAAAAAGTATATACCTTGTTCTTCTTCAAGTGTTTCAGCAACTGTTTTGAGATGTGCAGAGAGGAATTTGAGGGTTTCATAGTGATGGTCTGGCAATTCATGAAGCTGTCAAGAAAAAATGACTATGACTGAACACCAGCTTTTCTTTTCTCATGTAATGTCATAGTGTAGCTGAACAAACTTTGTGTAGAGTACTAAAATGCCACAAGTATGCATCAGAGTCCACAACAGCAAGAAGATTAAACAGTGATGCCCCTTTGGAGTACCAATAATAATAATAACAATGATAACTGCTATAATTTCAAATGCAGGGGTTGATGATATTTGCAAAAATCATAAAACAAAAATAGAAATAACAAAATAAAACAAAACTACTCAGCAAAGACAGAACAGGTGTAACTCACCAGCCCCTTCAATACTTTTAGCCTCGCCACTGGATCCTCTGTTCTGTTAGCTTCAATGAAGTCTGCATATTTCTCTACAGAGGACACACACACATTATGAAATGAGCACACTCAGCCAAACACATCTGAAGAGGGTTTGAACTGACTAGCCGATGACAGACATGAATGCCCTGATTTAGTAAAGGACTGTATAAACACTTGGAAATATCTGTTTCATTAATGTGACTAATGAGTCTATGACTAATATAATATGGTAAATGATCAAGTATGTGCTTAATTAGTTCAATATTACCCTAAACCATGGCCCAATTCAAAGTCAACATCTATTATAATCAGACCCCCCCCCCCCCATATTCCCAAAGTTTCTAACAAAAAATAAATAAATAAATAAATAAATAAATAAATAAATAAATAAAAACCAACTGTTTGAATGTGTTTATGTGATGTCATACCATTAGTGAATAGAGGCTCAGGAAGTTTCCGGAAGAAGGATTTCAGTAAACTGCTTATTACATTCAGGTCCTTCCATTTCTGTGAAGTAATGCAAATTGTACAAGTAGTCATTGGCTGCTTTATATTTTTATATAAATAAATATAATACATATAATATTAATAATTATAATGATAACAACACCAACAACAGTATTACTACTACTACTACTACAAATAATAATAATAAAGCAATAATGTTTTTCACAAATGAAATATAAGGCATTTAACGGGGTGCCATAAAAAGGAAATGGCAAACACAATTTAAACTACTTTTAAGATACACCAATCCGATATACTTCACAAGTTGATTGTGTTGAATAACAAAACTATTATTTTAGGACAGTTTAAATGATAGAAAAGATTCTGTTTCAACCATTTATAGGCAACAAATATAAATTATAAAAATGAAAAATAATCATTATTAATTAACTTTTTAACATTTAAGTATTTACAATAACAAATGCAAAATAATTTTGTTTACTATTTTATTTATTTCAACAATTAGACATGTAATAGTTTCTGTTCCTATAATATGAGGCATTCTCTTATCTCATTATTTTAGAGGCCTGCAAAAGTATTCAGCCCCCTTGACTTTCAAACCTTTTGCCCATTTCCAAGCTTCAACATAAAGATATGAAATTGTAAGTTTTTGTTAAGAATCAACAACAAGTGGGACACAAATGTGAAGTGGAACGAAATGTATTGGATATTTTAAACTTTTTCTAGAAATAAAAAACTGAAAAGTGGGGCGTGCAAAATTATTCGGCCCCTTTACTTGCAGTGCAGCAAACTCACTCCAGAAGTTCAGTGAGGATCTCTGAATGATCCAATGTTGACCTAAATGACTGATGATGATAAACAGAATCCACCTGTGTGTAATCAAGTCTCCGTATAAATGTACAGGCTCTGGGATAGTCTCAGAGTTCTGTTTAAAGCGCAGAGAGCATCATGAAGACCAAGGAATACACCAGGCAGGTCCGAGATACTGTTGTGGTGAAGTTTAAAGCCGAATTTGGATACAAAAAGATTTCCCAAGCTTTAAACATCTCAAGGAGCACTGTGCAAGCGATCATATTGAAATGGAAGGAGTATCAGCCCATTGCAAATCTACCAAGACCCGGCCGTCCCTCTAAACTTTCAGCTCAAACAAGGAGAATACTGATCAGAGATGCAGCCAAGAGGCCCATGATCACTCTGGATGAACTGCAGAGATCTACAGCTGAGGTGGGAGACTGTCCATAGGACAACAATCAGTCGTACACTGCACAAATCTGGCCTTTATGGAAGAGTGGCAAGAAGAATGCCATTTCTCAAAGATATCCATAAAACGTTTGCCACAAGTCACCTGGAAGACACACCAAACATGTGGGAGAAGGTGCTCTGATCAGACGAACATTTTGGCTGCAATGCAAAACGTTATGTTTGGCGTAAAAGCAACACAGCTCATCACCCTGAACACACCATCCCCACTGTCAAACATGGTGGTGGCAGCATCATGGTTTGGGCCTGCTTTGCTTCAGCAGGGACAGGGAAGATGGTTAAAATTGATGGGAAGATGGATGGAGCCAAATACAGGACCATTCTGGAAGAAAACGTGTTGGAGTCTGCAAAAGACCTGAGACTGGGATGGAGATTTATCTTCCAACAAGACAATGATCCAAAACATAAAGCAAAATCTACAATGGAATGGTTCACAAATAAACGTATCCAGGTGTTAGAATGGCCAAGTCAAAGTCCAGACCTGAATCCAATCGAGAATCTGCGGAAAGAGCTGAAAACTGCTGTTCACAAACGCTCCCATCCAACCTCACTGAGCTTCCAGTCTGTTTTGCAAAGAAGAATGGGCAAAAAGTTTCGTCTTCTCGATGTGCAAAACGACAAGACATCCCCAAGCGACTTGCAGCTGTACTCGCAGGGCAAAAATGCCGCTACAACGTATTAACACGCAAGGGGGGCCGAATAATTTTTGCACTCCCCAACTTTTTCCATGTTTTATTTCTAAAAAAAATGTAAAATATCCAATAAATTTCGCTCCACTTCACGATTGTGTCCCACTTGTTGTTGATTCTTTACAAAAAATTACAATTTCATATCTTTATGTTTAAAGCCTGAAATGTGGCAAAAGGTTGAAAAATTCAAGGGGGCCGAATACTTTTGCAAGGCACTGTATATAACAACTCTCATTATGCAGTAAATTATGCAATTCAGGCAAATACAACATTATACAAATAATGACATCACACACAAAAGTGCATAAAGTACACAGTTGATACATGATATAAGTATTTTAGAATCCACCACCCAAATAGTACCAGATCTGTGGTGGTCCTGATCATTATAGAACAGAGAAAAGGGAGTATGTAGAGAAACAGATGGACTACAGTCTATAATTTTAGAACTACAAAGTGCACCTATATGGTAAGTTAAACTTATAAAAATGGACAATGAGTGTATAAACAAGGAGTTGTACCTAATCCAAGCAATTGTGGGTTAGGGACCTTGCTCAAGGACCCAACAGTGGCAGCTTGGCAGATATGGGATTTGAACCCTGGACCCTTTGGTCCATAGTCCAGTACCTTAACCGCTAGGTTACCACAGTTACTAGGTTACTTACAATAGATGACATTTAGTAAATATATAAAGTCAAAGGCATGACTGAATGCTAGCGTTGACACAGCAGAGGTAGACAGATGACATGTTATACTTAGTCTTAGGTATAGGCTATTTGCAGTAACAAGTACTGTGAGACTCACATCTTCATGAGTATTGATCCCTCCCACTCCTCTGTTCAGTTCCTCTTGCATGCTGGAGATGGCGGCATTGTTTCCTGGAACTCTGTAAATTCCTGTGTATTCTAGGCCCCTCTCCTCCACCAGCTTACAGCACACCTCCACGATTAGGGGTACAAACTAGACAGACACACACACGCACACACACACTCTTCTATCACTGTTGGGACTTTACATTGACATATTGTTACTGTAGCTAAGAAAACCTAACCTTAGTTGCAAATTTACTTACGAGGACCAGCTAAATGTCCCTACAAATTAAAAATGTGAGATATTTCTGTCCTTGTGGAGATGATGAAACATGTGATAATGAGTAACACAATAATTTATGGTCTTACTCTGTTAGTGTGAGCGGGAGGACAGTCATCCAGTCTCACACCAAACATAACTCCAGGAGCTGCCTTCCTCTCAAACGACTTCCTCACCAGGCCTGGAATTCCCTTAGTCCATGGTCCCTTATCCTTTGAAGGACTTGATTCATCTGAACAACATCACGAAAATAGAATACATGAATTATGCGGCAGAAAAAGTACAAGAAAAATTAGAACGGCTCTGCATTTTTAAGTGAATACAGTGGTACCTCAGTTCTCAACCACCTCAGAACTCATCAAATTCAGTTCTCGATGCATTTTGACCAGGAATAATTTCTCTTGGCTCTCGCCGTTTGCTCGGTACTTGCTGCACTTGTTTAAACTTGTATGAGTCGAGCCGTGTGACTCGTTTCAGCCGAAAACTTCACGATTCAGTACGCAGTGATTTAGTGATACAGATCAATAGCTATTGCTCAGTGAGGATCTCCATGATTTTCTTTATTTTTCCATCTACAGTACTGTATTGTTAATACAAATCATACTTTATAAGTGTTTTAAACATTAACTTACTCATCATTACTTACGGTTGTGCTTGAAAGTTTGTGAACCCTTTAGAATTTTCTATATCTCTGCATAAATATGACCTAAAACATCATCAGATTTTCAAAAAATCCTAAAAGTAGATAAAGAGAACCCAGTTAAACAAATGAGACAAAAATATTATACTTGGTCATTTATTTATTGAGGAAAATGATCCAATAATGTATATTACTGAGTGGCAATAGTACGTGAACCTTTGCTTTCAGTATCTGGCGTGATCCTCTCCCCCTCTCCCTCCTCCAAACTGCAAATGACCAGCAATGTTCTTTTTGGAAAGCAGTTTCTTTCTCCTTGCAACCCTGCCATGCACACCATTGTTGTTCAGTGTTCTTCTGATAGTTACCCTGGGGGTCCTTTATGACCTCACCAACTGTTACACGCCTTGCTCTTGGAGTGATCTTTGTTGGTTGACCACTCCTGGGTAACAATGGTTTTGAATTTCCTCCATTTGTACACAATCTGTCTGACTGGATTGGTGGAGCCCAAACTCTTTAGAGATGGTTTTGTAACCTTTTCCAGCCTGATGAGAATAAACAACTTTGCAAGGACCACTATATCATAGGCTCCACTATTATACAGTATAGACCACTCTATCAAATACTCATTAAACTCCTTGGTTCATATTACATTTAACTTATGCTGGATTTGTCAGAACATATTTCCCTCATAAATAAGGGAGCACCTGAATAATACAACTTCATTAATGCATATAATGCTTTAGTCAGTGCAGATTTCCTGGGGCTCTGGAACGGACTTCAACTTCCTTATGGGAAACATTTGCTTGGTACTCATCGTTTTCAGTTCTCAACAAGCCTTCTGGCGCGAATTAACAACGAGAACCGAGGTACCACTTACAGAGGAACCGAGGTAATCCTTATTTGGATGTAATTATGTTACTCAAATTGCAACATCCAGGGGTTTTGACTGGTACAGAAGTGTGATAGATCTTGGTCATTTTACCTTTGTGCATAAATTTCCTTTCCTGATCCTTGTTGGGTGAGTAAGAAATCAGTGTTTTGTTCTCCCCTTTGCCCCCCAACAGAGTGTGTCTGATACTCAGAGACTGACGAGAGGATCTCGGAGATGCCTCAGTCTTACAGCTGGACGGACTGGAAAACACACACCCCACAGAAAATATGTCAGTATATTTAATCTGAATAAGCATTAAAGTGAACGTTCAGTAAAGGGAAGGTAGCTCCCACTCCTTACCTCATCAGATTGTTGTACTCCTTGATTTTTCTGTTGATGAGGTCTGTACTCGTAATCAGTGCATTCTAAAGATAAAAAATAGTGGTAACAACCATTTTTTATATATATATATATATATATATATATATATATATATATATATATAAGCACTTAAAAGAAAGAGCAAAAGACAGAGAGAGAGAGAGAGAGAGAGAGAGAGAGAGAGAGAGAGAGAGAGAGAGAGGAGAGAAAGAGAGAGGAGAGAGAGAGAGAGACGAGGCGGCAGGGTGGCTCAGTGCGTAGTGCAGTCGCCTCACAGCAACAGGGTCCTGGTTCGATCCCAGGATGGAGCAATCTGGGTCCTTTCTGGGTGGAGTTTGCATTGCCACCCCATGCCCACACTGACTACATTAAAATAGTATATATGTGTGTGTGTATATATATATGGTCTTGAATGCTGAATGGCCTTTGATGCTGAAGAGTGACGTTAAATAAACTAAATAAAAATATTGTAAAAATTGTCATACTGAATACATTTTATTAACTGCACTGAAAACGTGCAGCAAACTCTTTACATTTCGAAATGACATCCCAGATGCAAGATGCTACTTTATTCGCCAAGTCCAGCTCAGGTTTGACAGACATATAACAGCCCAAAGTAAAGCAATCCTTAGAAATTCTTTATTTGGCAACATAGAAAAATGCAGGAGCTTAATCATCAGTTATAAGGAACTGTTTTCAATTTTTCCACAACAGACATGACGCAAACAACAGTTGTTTCCCACATACGCAAAGACATGATTGGAATGTCTGGTGGAAACAGAACAAAGCTGTTAAGCACCACAAAAGGAAGCACCCCAAGGAGTAGACTGAAAACCAGAAACAGAGCTGTACCTAACAAAATATTGCTGATTTTACCTGATAAACAATGTTATGGATGAAAATGAGCTTTTTTTAATTTTTATTCTATTAATAGTTGATCCTTTACATACGAAGATGCAAATATGTGTCTAACTCCACAATTCCTCTGACACAAAAGGCAGAGATGATTTAATCCAAAATTAAGAACATCTGATCACTACTAGTCATTTATGGTCTATTTTATTATGATATAATTCATGGACAACCTGAGCATGGTGGTGACATTTACATTTTCCTACTTTTTACCTGAGCTGCAGAGTGGTTAGCATTCACAGCTCCAGAGACTGGCTACTCTGGTTTCTTCCCACGTCTAAAGACATCTGCTAGGTCAGCTGGCATCTCTGAATTGTCCAAGTGTGTGGAAGTGAATGTGTGTCTATGAACATGTGCCCTGTGATGGACTTTTTTCCTGTCTAGGCTAGGTTCCGACCTTGTGTCGTCTTCTTCTCGTTAGGCCCTGGCCCCCCATGAACCTGAACTGAATTAAGTGGGTATGGAAAGTGACTGAGTGAATTAGTGAACTGTTTACATTGGGAGATGGACGACAAAAAAAAAATTATATATATAATATAATTTTTTTTTTTGTCGTCCATCTCCCAATGTAAACAGTTCACTAATTCAAGAAATAACAGAGAAAACTCAGGCTCATTTATATATATATATATATATATAGAGATATATAATATATATATATATAATTAATTATATATATGCTAGGAGATATATATATATATATATATAGATATATATATATGATATATATATATGTCTAGGAGATATATACTATAGATATCTGACTCGCTATATAGATATGATATATAGATACAGACATCCATACATCTATACCTATATATCCCTATACATACCCTACATCTCTATACATATAAGATATACATACATATATACATCTCTCATATATATATTCAGAGATATATATCTACACACATATATATAATATAATCTATATATATCATATATATCATCCTAACAGAGAAAACTCAGGCTTCTTTAGATCTATATATATATATATATATATATCATCTATATATATCTATCTCTCTATATATATATGTATACATATATATATATATATATATAAATAAATAAGCCTGAGTTTTCTCTGTTATTTCTGTTCTTTTGTGGAGACATATTTGTATTAGTAGAGAAATGACTTAATTCAGTTGCTCATTAGTGGCTACATCTTTTGATGTTTTCTTACCTCTTCATCCAGGTTGCTGTTCTCCTGAATGGCTTGAATCCAAGCAAGCATTTCCTCCCGGTCCTCAGCCTGGAACAGGTAGTCACAGTCAGATGTGGTGAGTCGTAGCACGTTCTTCCGCTTTGTGTCGCTGTAGGAGATGTCAATCAGACAAGCCTTGATGCTGATTGGCAGAGGCTCCTCCTCTGTCTGCGAGTTTGGGCTTTGTCCCTCCTTTCTGTCTTTATATAGATATAGGGTGTGGCCACGAAGCACAGTGAACATCTGCTTCCAAGATCGCACGCTGCCTCCTACACGCTGTTAATAAGAAAATAAGTTGTTTTTTTGGTAAGATTTTATTGCACACAAAAACACAGTGCATCACAATTAAAATGTAACTAATCTTAGTGTCATAGAAGACACAGGACCACCGGGAATCTTGCTCATTATGAAGGTTTAATAAAATCGTAACAGCGACGTACTTTTTAGCTGCATCACCCTGCATCACCCTCCTCTGACCCTTTTTGGCTCCCACAGTCAGCTGATCAATTACAGCCTGCTGTGCATCACCCATTTAAGTCCTCACTCTGATGTGCCTCCCTTGTCTGGCATCATCTCCACTCACCCTACGTCTTCTGACTACTGCGTTTGGTTTTTCGCTCCCCCCTGTTTCTTAGCTCTTGTGTCTAGCATGCTCCATGATTGATGTCATTCTGTAGTGTCATTCTTTGTAGCTCTGTTCAGTGTTCTAGTGTTAGCTGTGTGCCTCTATGTATCTACACGTTTGTAGTAAGCACTGTCTGTTTGTATAGCACTGGTTGTTAGCATTAACACTGTTAGTATAACACTATCTGTTTGCTCTTTGTCTGTTAGCGTTAGAGTTAGCTGGTAGCCCTCTGTCCTGGTTTGCTCGTATTAGACCCCATGTATCTATAGTAGGCTTGTCTTTCTGTTTAGCCCCTCCATGTGTTTCTGTTTCTGTTAGTATTGTTTGTTGTGTTAGCTCTGTCAGGTCCTGTTTCTATTGTTTGTTTGGTTTTGCTGTATCCCTGTGTATTAACAGTGTTTGGTTCTTTGTTCATTTATGTTGGCATTGTAGTTTTGAGCATTGTCCATGTGTCTTGTTGTCCTTTATGAGTCCTGCCTGTTCCCCTTTACTGTCTCCTCCCTTAGAAAGAGAGCTTGGGGAAAGGAGAGGCCTCAACTTAACTAAGCTCTCCTTTCTGGTAGATGGAAATACTATACATAGACTTAAGCTATAAGAAACTAACCTATACCTATGGACGTGTCATAAAATAAGGCCACTGGACCTGCCATGCATGCTGGGAGCCACCAAGAATGCCACACCCACTTTTGACACCTGTCGGTGACTGTCACTACAGTATCCAGTTGCCAGTTACACGCTGTATATATGGCATCATACTACAATAAAACAATCATTTTAATTACATCAACTTGTATGACTGCTGCTTCAAATAGATCTTGTATCAGACCTTACATGTGAGCCCTATGCAGTCAAGACTCTTGACTTAACATTAAATTTTACAGTGACGTATTTCTGGCCACTTTCCAACATTAGCATTCTGAGTAAATAAATGTTTCATTTACATGGACCTGCAGCATATTTTTACACATTCCAGGTTATACGTTCCAGGCTATTGCGTTACATTCATTCATCATTACAGGAATGAAGTTGTCATTGCTGTCTAAGACACGCACTACTTCTTTCAGTGCACTACACAAGAAGCAACATGTCAGATTGACTGGTGTAGGCAGGAACAATCTC
This sequence comes from Ancistrus triradiatus, assembly GCA_025084515.1. Taxonomy (NCBI): domain Eukaryota; kingdom Metazoa; phylum Chordata; class Actinopteri; order Siluriformes; family Loricariidae; genus Ancistrus; species Ancistrus triradiatus. Next base: position 124,155 of record JAJAGP010000339.1, on the reverse strand, counting down.
TGAAAGGCACAACACTGCCTGGAAAGAACCAATCTCTTACTGACAGACAATAGTGAACGCATTCCTATTCATTGCATTCTTACCTTCCCACACTGTGAAACCGCATAACGTTGTCCCTATTACACCCTAATATCTTAATATTATATAGTATGGGATAGCATAGTGTATAAGGTATTCACTAACTAACTAACCTTTACTGCAGTCTTTCCCGTACATTGATTTATGTAATAAGTTGACCTCCACATATTGATTTTCAATTTTTTTTTTTTACAATTTAAGATCAGCACATTGATTTGCTCAGGCCCTCCTTAGCCTGCTTGCTCTCTCTGTTTTTTGTTTCTCCCCTCATTTCACTGGTGTGCTGCGTTGCAAAGACGCAGTTCTTCTTCCACCACAATTCTTTTTGTCACAAATAGAAAATAATTCTGTAAGAGAAACTAATCCACAACTGTCTCTTGACCCACTCACGGTTCTCGCACTGCAGAGAACAGATCAAGCGCACATAATTCATCTAAGTGGCAACACCTGCGGCTGCTCATGCTCAGCATTCAGTCTGCTCATGCTGACACCGCATGTTTTTAATAAAACTGTTTAATAAAACAACTGCTCTTCTATTTATTTCTCTCTCTCTCTCTCACTCTCTCTCTCTCTCTCTCTCACACACACACACACACACACACACACACACACACACACACACACACACACAGTAAACTGACTTCAATTAAAGTTTAGATCTCTCTCATTCTTTCAGTTTGAAATTCAGCTAATCCACCAACAATTGAATTTCTCATAACTCTTTTTACTCATCCTTACCAGAGATGCCAATAATTGTGGATGATACTGTAGGGAGAATATGACATTGCCCAAGTTCACAACTTTACAAATGGCTCTCCAGGTCTACAGGCAGCCATTATATGCTCAAAGATTCATCTTATAACTTTGGCAAATACAGTGGGGCAAAAAGGATTTAGTCAGTCACAGATTGTGCAAGTTCTCCTACTTAGAAAGATGACAGAGGTCTGTAATTTTCATCATAGGTACACTTCAACTATGAGAGACAAAATGAGAAAAAAAATCCAGAAAATCACATTGTAAGATTTTTAAAGAATTTAATTGTAAGTGGAAAATAAGTATTTGGTCACCCACAAACAAGCAAGATTTCTGGCTCTCACAGACCTGTAACTTCTTCTTTAAGAAGCTCTTCTGTCCTGCACTCGTTACCTGTATTAATGGTACGTGTTTTACCTCGTTATCTGTATAATAGAAACCTGTCCACAGCCTCAAACAGTCAGACTCCAAACTCAATCATAGCCAAGACCAAAGAGCTGTTTAAGGACACCAGGAAGAAAATTGTAGACCTGCAGCAGGCTGGGAAGAGTGAATCTACAATAGGCAAGCAGGTTGGTGTGAATAAATCAACTGTGGGAGCAATTGTAAGACATACAAGACCAATGATAATCTTCCTCGATCTGGGGCCCCCACGCAAGATCTCATCCCGTGGGTTCAAAATGATCATTCCAACCTGATGAATGACCTGCAGAGAGCTGGGACCAAAGTGATAAGACTACCATCAGTAAACACACTAACGCAGAGAGGGACTCAGATCCTGCAGTGCCAGGCGTGTCCCCCTGCTTAAGCCACGTACAATGTCCAGGCCCCATCTGATGTAAAAGAGAGCATATGGATGAATCCAGAAAAGGATTGGGAGAATATCATGTGGTCAGATTAAACTAAAATATAACTTTTTGGTGAAAACTCAACTCGCTGGTGTTTGGAGGAAGAAGAATGCTGAGTTGCGCCATACCTACTGTGAAGCATGGGGTGAAAACATCATGCTTTGGGCTGTTTTTTCTGCAAAGGGGACAGTGGCTTCGTAAAAAAAGCATTTCAAGGTCCTGGAGTGGCCTAGTCAGTCTCCAGACCTCAACCCCATAGAAAGTTTGTGGAGGGAGCGAGTTGAAAGTCCATGTTGCCCCCAAAACATCACTGCTCTAGAGGAGATCTCTGCATGGAGGAATGGGGCCAAAATACCAGCTACAGTGGTGTGCAAACCCTGGTGAAGACTTACAGGAAACCTTTTGACCTCTGTCATTGCCGACAAAGGTTATGTTACAAAGTATTGAGTTGAACCAAATATATTGACCATAATCATATTATATTGAGGCTGTGGACAGGTGTCTTTTATACAGATAACAAGGTCAAACAGGTACCATTAATACAGGTAACGAGTGGAGGACAGAAGAGCTTCCTAAGGAAGAAGTTACAGGTCTGTGAGAGCCAGAAATCTTTCTTGTTTATGGGTGACCAAATACTTATGTTTCACCATGATTTACAATTAAATTCTTTAAAAATCCTACAATTTCCTGGATGTTTTTCTCATTTTGTCTCTCATAGTTGAAATGTACCTATGATGAAAATTACAGACCTCTCTCATCTTTCTAAGTAGGAGAACTTGCACAATCAATGGCTAACTAAATACTTTTTTGCCCCACTGTATCTGGGAACTATTACCATAGCAGACATGCATTTCTGCTTTTCAGTTCAAGCTCAATTTTACCTTGCTCTTCTCAGAGCTGAGCTGGCGGAAGTTCAGCATTCCCTCCTTGGTGGTCTCACAGAACATGTCTGATGAAGAGTTTCTCCTCGAACCAGAGTCTTCAGAGGATTGGTCCACAGCCTGCACAACACACATATACATACAACCACACATACAATTTATATCATCACTAACATTAACAATTTGATGTTATCTAGAGAATATAAAATACTGTTATCTAGAAAACAAAAATATAAACATAATATTTAAAAAGGAACAGTACAAAACATATAAGGATAATTTGACAGACCTGAAAAGTCAGGTCTGTCAAATGTTCTTTAAAATATGACTGCTTTTCCACAAATATGTGACATGTTGAGCTAAATATTATTTTTGCCAAAGACAGGTACTAAAGAACAGTCTACCAATGTACACAAGGTTTCATATTTGTTATACTGTTTTAAAGGCTGCACTTTTAACAGGAAGTTCATCAATGTGTCGAGTTGACATTGCTTTCACAAATGCTGTAAATTAACCATTAAAAATACTATATTTTTTATGATGTGGAATTGTGTGTTCCCCCACCTTTTTAAGGCGTCTCTGGCCAGCGATGTTCTTTATCATACTCCTGTGTGGGCAAATGTATAACAGCACTTACTAAATCAGCTAGCGTCACACACTACACACATCTTTACTTATTTCCAAATCTGAAAAATGTGTCAGAATACCGTATTTTTCGGACCATAAGGCGCACTTAAAATCCTTTAACTTTCTCAAAAATCGACAGTGCGCCTTAAAATGCGGTGCGTCTAATGTATGAATTAATTCTGGTTATGCTTTCTGACCTAGAACCGATTGTAGATGGTACACGGCGCTCATAAATCTGTCAAAATGTTTTAGCGGCCTTGGTATGTTACGAAGCTCACGGAAACCGTAGTGCGCAGCATCGCGGAGTAATACAATCTGTGCTTCAGCATTAGGGTACGTGCACTCATTCATTTATTTTCGAAGTGGATTTCAAACTCAACGCTATCAATCACGCAGTACAACATGGACATAGAGCAGCTGCGAGAGAATTCAACATTAACGAATCAATGGTACGGAAGTGGAGGAAGCAAGAAGATGCCCTGCGCCAGGTAAAGAAGACCAACCTGAGTTTCCGACGGAAATTAAGAGTTTCGTTTCATTTCATGCGCCTTATAACCCGGTGCGCTTTATGTATGAACATAGACCCGTTAGCAGTCGATCATTGATATCGCGCCTTCTATCTCCGTGCGCTTTATAGCCCGAAAAATACGGTACTGCTGAGATTTCTAAATACATACACTACAACCATGGAAAATATGTTTGTGTTTGGCTGGCAGGTACACAATAATTCCTTCATATTCCTATGAAGCAGATCCAATCATATTAATAGGCCATCATGATATCACTGTTTCTGTGTTTACCTAATGGATGGTGTTATTATCTGTTCTTGACACATTTATTTGCAACATGTCCACACACAGTAGCCTAAAGATCAATACATAAATAACTGAATAATAACTCCGAACTGAAGTCTAGATGATTAAGAACTGTAAATAAATGTTTGCCAGCATCTACAAGAGGTCAATCTTGTGGTCAACTATTTTTCCATGGCCACGGTAATAAAAATATATAACACACTATAATATTGATTAGTAGATTATTTATTTGGACGCGATTGAAAGATGAATGTACCCGTGTCCTTCGTCCCTGAAGGTGTCCATTCCCTCTTGAGACTTGGAGTGCTCTGTTTTGGCCCCTGATTCCAAATCCAGAACCGTGAATGACAATGTATCTGCAGACATCACTATATTCATAACCTGCTCTCCAGAATTCTAAAATGCGCTGACCTATGACTTTCAGCATTTGTGGTGTATGTTTATGTGTGTGTCACCTTGGTTGTGAGCATGCTGGTGGTGAAGGATAGTGGACGGAGAGGTGGTACTTGGTGCATTAGTGGAGATGGTACAATCAGGGATCTGCACATTTTCAAGTTCAGCACTGGGACTGGATGGTTCATCTGAGAAGTTGACAGGGAGAGACCATTAACAATTTTAAATGTTACACCTAAAAGTTGGTGTTCTACACAATGCACACATTGCACATGACACAACAAGTTTGATGGTTACAGTCTGACATTTTCTCCATAACTTATCAAAAGTATGGTTTCATTGTATCTATGCATTAAGCACAATGATGGTCAAATTAAAAGCATTGCTCAAAAATTGAAGTTTGTTTGTTAGTTTAATGTTGCTATCAGCATCAATGGCCATTTCAGATTACAGGTTCAAGGTTACATCAAGGTCAAGGTCAAGGTAATTATCCTAATGCATGTCTTTACACTGTGGGAGGAAACCGGAGTACCCGGAGTAAACCAACACAGACACGGGGAGGACATGTATACTCCACACAGAAGGGACCCAGGCCACTCTGGGATTGAACTCAGGACCTTTTTGCTGTGAGGTGATGGCTACTCACTGAGCCACCGTGATGCCCTCAAAAATTGCAGACTGGTATGTACAGTGGTGCTCGAAAGTTTGTGAACCCTTTAGAATTTTAGATATTTCTGCATAAATATGACCTAACACATCATCAGATTTTCACACAAGTCCTAAAAGTAGATAAAGAGAACCCAGTTAAACAAATGAGACAAAAATATTATACTTGGTCTTTTATTTACTGAGGAAAATGTTCCAATACTGTATATTACTGAGTGGCAAAAGTATCTGAAGCTTTGCTTTCAGCATCTGGTGAGACCCCCCTGTGCAGCAATAACTGCAACTAAACGTTTCCTGTAACTGTTGATCAGTCCTGCACACCAGCTTGGAGGAATTTGAGCCCATTCCTCCATACAGAACAGCTTCAACTCTGGGATGTTGGTGGGTTTCCTCACATTAACTGCTTGCTTCAGGTCCTTCCACAACATTTCTATTGGATTAAGGTCAGGACTTCGACTTGGGCATTCCAAAACATTAACTTTATTCTTCTTTAACCATACTTTGGTAGAACGGCTTGTGTGCTTAGGGTTGTTCTCTTGCTGCATGACCCACCTCTTGAGATTCAGTTCATGGACAGATGTCCTGACATTTTCCTTTAGAATTCTCTGATAGAATTCAGAATTCATTATTCCATCAATGATGGCAAGCCGTCCTGGCCCAGATGCAGCAAAACAGGCCCAAACCACGTTACTACCACCACGTTTCACAGATGGGATAAGGTTCTTATGCTGGAATGCAGTGTTTTCCTTTCTCCAAACATAACGCTTTTCTTTTAAAGCAAAAAATTCTATTTTGGTTCTCATCCGTCCACAAAACATTCTTCCAGTAGCTTTCTGGCTTGTCCACGTGATCACATCCTGAACTGAATTAAGTGGGTATGGAAAGTGAGTGAGTGAATGAGATTCACATACTTTTGCCACTCACTAATATGTAATATTGGATCATTTTCCTCAATAAATAAATGACCAAGTATAATATTTTTGTCTCATTTGGTTAACTGGGTTCTCTTTATCTACTTTTAGGACTTATGTGAAAATCTGATGATGTTTTAGGTCATATTTATGCAGAAATAAAGACATTCTAAGGGGTTCACAAACTTTCAAATGCCTGTATTTGTACTTTTCTTGTCCTTACTGATGACATTTTATTAATTATTTTTCTTGCCCATGATGTGATAGGCTAGTCTTATCAAGTCTCCAAAAGTTAGTTGCTAAATTTACATTGTGTGCTCTATGAAACTATAAAATGAAAAATGCACACATATCAAATCACAAATTTTATACAGTAAACATATACAGTACATTTTCTTTACAGGCTATTTGTGATGCCTTTAAGTGTTATCGTTTTTATAGTGTTTACAAGAATAGCATTGTAGTATTTGTGTTGGAAGTCAATGGCAACAATTCATAAATGTTCAGTTAGCAGTCACTTATAGTCATATCCACACTTTTATTACTTTTATTACGCGGTAATTTCACCTGTCATGAATTTAAAGATTGAATTGATACTTATGTAATATGCCATTCTATTAAAAGGTACCTGCCTCATTGGGCAATATTTAGCCAAAAGAAACTTAAAACCCTGTCTGTCATATATTTTCAAACAATCTTTTCTTCCCAGAGAAGAGTACATGCAATCCTCCCTTCAAATCTGTCAAAGACAATCAAATCTTGGAACAAAAGAGTACTCTGTGCACTACTCCAAAACGTGATAAAGTTTATTTTGAGAAATAAATTCTGTTCGCAAACATGTTGCTTACCTAATCAGCCTGCTGAATGAACCACATTAGTATTGAAAATACTTAACCCTCTCATATTCAGTATGATCTTTCAAAAATTGCCATGTGTATTTCTGACCAGCATAAATCTATATACAGCACTCCAAGAAATTAGTTCCCATTTGTTTGTATTACACATAGACTACTACAATATGATGCAATATACTCAACAAACATTAAGAAAAAAATCACATTCAAAAACTAAAGGATGTTTACAGTGCATTGCATCATCAGCTGGAAGTTTGACACTGCAGGTTCAGACATTGATTACGACACAGTATGAGTGACTACATGACTATATGCCTGCATGTGGCTCATATTTGATTACACACACTGTCTGCAATGCGTCCTAACAGAATCGTTCACTTGCAACATGCACACACGCACGCACACACACACACACACAAAATGTCCCCACAAGGTTAAAAATTATAGATCTTACCATCCTTTAGGGGATATTTTTCCCCAACAACAATATACAAACTGAACCCCACAGCATAACATAAATCTAGCGCACACACAAAGACACACAGGCACACATTTTGCTTTTACTGTAACTCTGCTCTAATATGTACACACAGGGACACAAATCTACAGACCACCATTTATTTCCAATGTAAGAGAGCAACACAGAGCTGAGATTCTAACAAAAACACAACGCAGAGTGGAATTATCAGGTTTAGATTTTTATCTTATGCAAATTAGTATGACACCGAAATATGAAAAATACTAATGGTTTGCTCCTGTGAGTCTCACTGACCAATCACATGGCAAGCTTATCCAGTCTCTTCCCACCAATTCAGTTCCTACAATCTGGGACTGTGGATTGTACTGGACTATGGACCAAAAGGTTCCAGGTTCAAATCCCACCTCTGCCAAATCCCACCTCCTTGAGCAAGGCCCTTAACCCACAATTGCTTGGATTGTATGATTGTCTCAACTGTAAGTCGCTCTGGATAAGAGCGTCTGCTAAATGCTGCAAATGTAAATGTAAATATAAAAACAAGTTAACCCTCTGATTGATTAGGACTTTATGGAGCTGCAAGAAGCAATTATTTAGGCTCCAATGTAATTAGGAAATGACAGCTGTGTCAACAAAGCAAGTTTGGATTGTTAATGGCTGAGTCTGCCTTTAGAAACGTGACAGGATGATCGACTGGCAATGATGTCAACAGAGAAAACATTTCTTCTGGAACTCAGAAGACAAACATTTTGCTACTTTTGATCAATTCACATTAAAAGACTGAAGGATCAAAGTTGGCTTCTTTAAAGTTGATCCGTCATGTATATGTGTATTTTGATTTGTTTGTTCCAAGAAGTTGGTCTAAAATTGTTCATTGTTGCTTAATTGTTTGGATCATGTTTGTATGTTCGGGTCATGTTCTAATTTGATGCATGATGAGGCTTTTGATATTTCTGTTCTTGGTGTCACAGTAAGGCCTGAGACATTTGTGTTGTGTATGACGACTTAGAATCTTATCATTTTAAAGCTTTATTCCTGATTTCAATAATATGTGCACTGATCCGCGTTAAAATCCTTTAACTTTCTCAAAAATCGACAGTGCGCCTTAAAATGCGGTGCGTCTAATGTATGAATTAATTCTGGTTGTGCTTTCTGACCTAGAACCGATTGTAGATGGTACACGGCGCTCATAAATCTGTCAAAATGTTTTAGCACGGCCTTGGTAAGTTACGAAGCTCACGGCCACCCTAGTGCGCAGCATGGCGGAGTAATACGGTATGTGCTTAGGGTACGTGCATTCATACATTTATTTTCGAAGCGGATTTCAAACTCAGCGCTATCAGCCACGCAGTACAACATGGACATAGAGCAGCTGCGAGAGAATTCAACATTAACGAATCAATGGTACGGAAGTGGAGGAAGCAAGAAGACGCCCTGCGCCAGGTAAAGACCAAACTGAGCTTCCGAGGGAACTTAAGAGTTTTGTTTCATTTCATGCGCCTTATAACCCGGTGCGCTTCATGTATGAACATAGATCCGTTAGCAGTCGATCATTGATATCGCGCCTTATAACCCGGTGCGCTTTATAGCCCGGAAAATACGGTATATGTGTACAATATACTCAATTTATTTTATTTTTAGCATTTGTGCCACAAACTCAAGACCTAGCTCTAAATGTCATGGTTTTCCATTGGATAATGCATATAGCCACTGTCTTTATCTTTTCCTAGGTTACGATATTAAACCAAAGTTACTAAATGTTAAAAGTTACAATGAAACAGTATAACATAAACAGCTTCCACTAGATTTTTATTAAATAAAGCTGGATACAGAAACAATAACAGTTTCAGCTACTCATCCATAAAAGACAAACCTTAGATAATTTTTACTGTCACCTTCTAGTGTGATTATACAGTGTTACTGTATCACCTCATATATAAGTCACTAATCACAGATTATCATCTCTGATATAAACTCTGTAGTTAAGTGTACAAACACACCTAAGCCATGCAAACCATCTCAACTTATCTCCATCTGACTGTTATATGAAGTTGAATACGCCAACAGCCTACGTGTGGTAAGGAAATGATTAATTACTGTCTTGTGGAAGTTTGGATCAGAGGGACAAGTGAGAGTCTGAGTCATTATGGTTGATGTAAGCAGACCATTAAACACAAAAGGCAGAGACTACAAACTCTAGTTCCAACAAGTCTCACAGTTTATCACAGTCTCTGGATGACAGGAAGACATTGAATTTGAGCTTATAAAAATATGTATTGGCAGAGCAAAGACCTGCACATCATTCAAGTCACAAAATATAATTAACCCGACATGAATGTGAACTGCCAAGCGACTAAATCCTTATAATAATAAAATACTAATGTCTATAATAAATGTATTGTTATATTATTTATTTCATATTTTGTTGAAGAAAAGATGGTTTGCACTGTTTATTGGAGATATTGGTACTAGACGGAGTACGCAACTGTGTGACTTATGAGGCTAATTTGATGGATAATTGCCAGCTCCAGATTATTTCAAACTTTATTCCTTTTTTATACTGTTACATCCAATTTTCTCTCTTAATCCATAATATAAGATATTTAGAAAGGATTACCAGCTGAATCACCTTGTGAATTAATCTTCACCCAGCATTTCACCACAACAACCAAAGCTAAGGTTTGCTCTATCCTCTCATACATTCACTGTTTTGTTATGGCTCATGCAGCTTTTTTCTCTGTGCACCGTAAGGCATGTTTAGTTATTCTACCAGTGTCATTTAATGTAAACTTGTAGTTAGTCTGAGGGGAAAGACTGCAGCTTAAGAGGCATGCATCGAGGCATTAGCAAGGACTAGTGATAGGACTGTGGCTGTAGAAAGTCTGCGTGCCACAGTTGTAGATAGTGATACCCTTGCTCCAAAGTAAGTGAGTGACGGCTTGGCGACATAGCCAAAAGGCTAAGGCTAGCCCACCAAGAGAACCACACTTCACCTGTTCACGTGTGAAACAGGTATACCCCCTCAGTGAAACAACTACTGAGCAGCCTGCTCAAATAAATCTAGCTATGAATTAGCTATGGTTAATTGTATCCTGAGAGCCAGTGTGCCAGACATTACAGGGAGCCATAGAGTGCTCCATACTTTGCTAGTCGTCATGAGCCACCATCCAGAACTCACAGTATTTAGACTGTGTCCATTTCCTGCACAGTTTGAAAGAGTAAACATGCTCAAAGACACAAGTGTGTTTTAATAACCTCTTTAGTATAAAACAAGTAGCTCGAATATAGATAATAATCTTAAACTAAAACTAGGATTATTTACCATTAGATCACTGTCAGGTCAAGTAGTTATTGAAAATGAAATTATAAATTACAGTGGGGCAAAAATGTATTTGGTCAGCCACTGATGAGCATGTTCTCCTACTTAGAAAGATGAGAGAGGTCTGTAATTTCCATCATAGGTACACTTCAACTATAAGAGACAACATGATAAAACAAATTCCAGGAATCATATTGTAAGACTTTTAAATAATTTAATTGTAAATCATGGTGGAAAATACTGTATAATTTTTGAGTCTACCATACAAATGTCGCGGCACAAATCCAGCTACTGCTGTAGCTCATCCGCTTCAAGGTCCAACATACGTATTGTTTATTTCATATTTCGTGGAGGAAGAAAAGATGGTTTGCACTGTATTATACTGCTTATTGGAGATGTTGGTTCAGAGATGCTCTTTTGCATACCTCGGTTGTAACAAGTGATTAGTGTTACTGCTGGCTTTCTATCAGCCCGAATCAGTCTGGCCATTTTAGTCTGACCTCTGGCATCAACAAGGCCTTTTCGCACAGAGCACTGCCACTCACTGGATCTTATTCAAACCATTTTATGTAAACCCTACAGTGGTGCTTGAAGGTTTGTGAACCCTTTACAATTTTATATATTTCTGTATAAACATCACCTAAAACATCATCAGATTTTCACACAAATTCCTCCACAACGCTGTAAAAGATTCATTGCAAATTATTGAAAGCGCCTGGTTGCAGTTGTTGCTGCTAAGGGTGGCCCAACCAGTTATTAGGTTTAGGGGGCAATCACTTTTTCACACAGGGCCATGTAGGTTTGGATGTTTTTCCTCCCTTAATGATAAACACCTTCATTTAAAAACTGCATTTTTTGTTTACTTGTGTTGTTTACTAACATTTAAATTAGTTTGATGTTCCTAAACAATTAAGTGTGACAAACATGCAGAAAACTAGTACATCAGGAAGGGGGAAAACACTTCTAAAGGGTTCACAAACATTCAAGCACCACTGTAGAGATGTCTGTGCATGAAAATGAAAGTATATCAGCAGTTTCTGAAACACTCAGACCAGACTGTTTAGCCCCGACAACCAAGCCATGTTCAGAGTCACTAAAATCACTTTTCTTCACATTTTGATGCCTGGTTTGAAGTTCGAAAGGTCATCTTGACCATGTCTACATGCCTGAATGCACCGAGTTGCTTTCATGTGATGGCTGATTAGATATTTGTCTTAACAAACAGTTGAGCAGGTGTACCTAATAAAGCACAGTTTATATATTGGTTAGTTGCACTGTCTCCTTTCAATGGTTTTACTACAGCAATAAAAAAATTAATTGCATTAGCTCAGTGTAGTCAGCAGATAGCAGATAGCAGATAGCAAGGTCTTTTGTAAACCAAGTCTACATTATCACAACCTGCACCTGAACATAAAAACCTCCTTAGTATCATAAATTCATTTATCAACTAGAACATCAGAAGACTAGACTGTGCACTAGTGGCCAAGCTCCAATGTTATACATAAATCCTAAAAACATTTTAGAAGCAAAGTAAAAAAATGTGGTCAAGGTAAATTTTTATTTGCCATGTGGCATTTGAGTGACTGCATTTAATTTATTTAAAAAAAAAAAAGCATTTCATTGGCTCTGTATTAGTACTCTGCACAATGACAATAAAGTTGAATCTAATCTTATCTAAATACGAATTAAGTGTTATGAAAGTGGTGATTTTAGGACAATATGTACTAATAACAGTGTAGTACTCTACACTTAAAAGCACCTACCGCTGGCCAAATGCGGATACAATTTTTAATTGGTCAGCAACCTTTTAACTCACCAGCCATAATGGCAGGTACAAGACTCTTCACAACAAGGCTGCTCTAGGAAAAATAAAGTCTAAGGCAGTCTAAGGCAGTGTTCAGCTTGTGAGCAAAGACATGTCAAACAGCCATAGAAGAGACAGTGCACAAAACTTAAAATGATGCTTAAAAATAATTCTGAAACTGGAGACTAAACATTTCATGCGTAAATGCAGGTTACTGAATTTGTTGAATGAAACCAATATTTTAATTGTTATAAGATTTTGGTTCTCACCAATGAACGGGATGGATTCGAGGGAGTCGTGCAGATGCTTAGATAATAAGAGTTTCGGTTCCTCTCCAAGCCGTCGTATGCACCGCTCTGTTGTGGAGTTATTAACCATGCAGCAAGTTGGGTCCTCAGTGAGTTTCTTTTTTTCACCCACTCCCTCATTTACGGCCTGGATGTACGATGGGTGTCTGAGTGGATGCTTGCCTGCTCTCTTCAATCTCTCCCTCTTCACCACCACCACTGTGGCCTCTGCACCCTCAATACCTTCTGGAACCGAACCATTAGTAACCAATAATTTACTTCCCTGCAGTGTCCTTTGACTTTTGGAGTGGTCAGGGCAAAAGGTGGAGCCAGTAGCTTCAGGATGGTTTTCAGGTTTTCCTGTAAGAGGCATGTGATGGGGTATTGGGAAAACTTTTTGGTCTTTCATGGTTGCCAGGGCTGAGGTGGCACCTGAGTTTAAGGAAGCAAGAGCTTTGGCTACATAGGAGTCATCTAATATGGACGTCTGTTTGGTAAGCCGAGGCCTAAATGCAGCAGCATCACTGAGGCTATTAGCCCTGTGGCTCAGAATGTGATCTGTACCTTTACTTTTAGTGTTAATCCTGGGCAAACTAGAATACCCACCCATTGTCCAATGACACTGTTCCACCTTATTTAACATGCCTGACTGAATGGAGTCCCTGGCCTCCTCTTCAGTGCAAAGAATTGTTCTCTTTTCCGTCTCTGTTCTTCCATAGATTCTCCTATCCATCACTGACACCCCACGTTCATCTTGCCTGCTCAAGTAGTCACAAGATAGTGTCCGAGGTTTGTGTGTGGTCTTGGTGGACAAAGAAAGTGCGTCCTGTGATGCACTCCGACGCCAGTCTCGTGAAGCCACTCCTTTCTTCGATTCCAGTCTTTCCAGAGAGATGCCATGTAGTGAAGAAACCCCAGGACTGGCAAGACCTCTTTCATGAGACAGGCTTGTCCCTCCAGGTTGCGGTCCATTTACATTTGTTTTATCATCAAGGCTTGCTGCCCGCATAGTATCCAGTCGTTCCTGGATGGTCCTGCTACCATAAGTGTAGAGGCGTTTGTTATCAATGTATTCTTTGTAGGTGGTGTAATTTTTCCAGTCAATGTTTTGGTGTAGTGGGGAGCAGGGAGTTGATGTAGTGACTAGAGGAGAAAAGTTGTAAATGTATGAGCCTTGTTTGATGGAGGACGTAGAGCTCAGGTCAGGGTGAGATGGGGCCTGTCTTTTTGGCATGCAGTGTATCAGTGTCCCTCTGGTAGACAACGAGTGGGGTGTGAGAGAGATGTCAGGATGAGATGGAGTGTGTGAAGGGACAGTTTCTGGTGGTCTTTTTGGTGTGCAGTATAACTGTGTCCCCCTACCAGAAGAAAATGGAGGAGTTGTTTGGGATATTAGACAGACTGAAGCAGGTGTTTCAGATGAAGCAGCATTAAGCCCTTTGTCCTCCTCCACCCTGGGGTTGGGGGTAGAGCTAAACAGGTGAGATGACTCTGATATCTCCATCCCTGTCAACCCTACATTTCTGCTATGCACACATGCGACAGTCTGAGCTTTGCAGACATGTATGGGAAGGGATACTGGAGGGGATTGAAAGACAGGTATTTCCCCATGATAGCCCACATCAGGACTTGAACTTAATTCTGTCCCTTGTGGCACCACCCCCTGACCTCCCAATGGAGCAGGAAGCACCTCGGGCTGTGTCATCCCTGAAGTCCTGTGCTCTAGTCGTGGGTAACAGATGGGAGGAGGTTCTGGGATATTCTGTGCGTTCCCACTGTATGCTTCATTCCCTTTCATGTATGCATCTTTAGAGTAGGCCTGAAAATGAGGGAATAAGACGTCAGGTATTTAACAAGACAACTAATTAAACCTTAGCACTCAAATCAGTCAAAAAATGCTTACATGATTGACAGCTGTTGCATTGCTAATGTCAATTATTGAGGTTTGGAGGGTTTCAGACAACACTGAATTTATTAAAACATGCCGTGATAGCTGACAACTTGCTGCAGAACCAGAGTGTACCATAGCTAGCTTAGTTCATGTTAGTGACAAATAATATATTGTGACTTAGGAGATAGTTTTGACAAATACAAGCTAGCATATAGCAATAGCCAGTCTGTTAGTAGGAATGACAGGAAGACAGATGGGGACTTCAAAAATTAATACAGTATTCATGTTTATTTATAGATCATGGGATTTGTAATGAAGGTAAAGTGTTATTAGACCATTTTAGTAGTTTCTTGACATGACTGAGCAATAAAGTCAGTAAATAGTACCAGTTATATAGTTAGATGAAAAATCAGAATAAATAACACAAACATCAATCCTGAAAACTCAAAGGTAACAGATGCATGCAGACATCAAACACTAAAACAAAGCAAAAGAATGAAAAAAGGTAAGAGTTCCAGACACCAAATAACCAAAACCAAGTAACTATTAAAAGATAAAGGCTAACCTTTGACTGCAGCGAGACAGTGGAACCCACAAACGAGGACCGAACTAGTACCACCTCCACTAACATCTTAATCCAACAATATCAAATACTCCAGTCACAAGAATGACAAATGATCAATCCTTCTCGTAAATGTGGAGGCATGACAGTGTCCATGTTCAAGCGTAGCGTCAATCTAGGAGTGTGTGTATTCACTCGGCAGGTGTGTGCGCTACGCTAGCTCAGAAGAAGTGACAGGGAGTGTGAAGTGAATGTGGACTTTCCCCGCTGCACTTTTACCTGAGGTGTTACATTACCACTACACCTCTTACTTCCTCCCTCTTTACTTGAAGCAGTAGTAATTAGAGGTCTGACTCACAAAATACATATCAGTCTCTCTCAAGCCAGTTTACTGATGTTTATTGAACTATTGACAAGACAATTACAAGCTGATAAGAAATACAGTTATATAATCTGACAACTGCACAGCTGGTTTTACTGCATAAAAACAATCCTTGCAGTACTTGTGTGTTGTAGATATATAGTGTGCACACACACACACGTTTGTCTTTCTATCATTATGAGGACTTTTCACTGACATAATATTACTGTAGCTAATTAATGCTACACAGACACCTCCACACCTAGCCCTAACCATAAAGGATCTTTTGACACTCGAGTCGGATATCACAATGATACCTAGACCTATTTGTTTGAAGGTGTAAGCAGCTTTTGTATGTAAGTATGTAATGCAATTACCGGGTTTGGATAAAGCATTGCTCCCCAATATATTAGCTCCAGCCATCATACCTCAGTTTCTCTTTCTCCATTTTCCCCTTGCATCCCTTCATTCAATTCTGGTCTCTTTCATCTCCCAAACTGCATCATCAACTGCTCTTTCTGCATCTCTACTTTTTTCTTTAATTTCTTTTCTATATTTCATTCCATTTCTCCATCCATTCTGTATCTCTCTGTCTTCCATTCATGTCTTTTCTTTTCCAACACTCCTTACTTTTATCTCTTTATCTCACCCACTTCATGATACATCTCTCCATCCCCCCCTTTCTGTACTTCCTCGACTTATTCCAGTCATGTCTCTGATCATATTTCTTTGTTTCCCATCTTTACTATCTTGCTTCTCTACATCCAACCATCTCAATCTCACTCCAACACTTCCTGCTATTTTCTTTCCTTGCTGAAAGATGCATTTCCCACAATCTCTCTGTCAATGCATCCTTCAGTCCCTCCATTATCTGCTTATCCAATATAAAGTAGCAATGTATGGATATGCACAACAAACACATGAAGTTACCTTTAATTCAAAACAAATTACAGTGGGTGGAACAAAGTAAGGCAGACCCTGGCATTCCACTGATGGCAGTAAGATTTGTATTTGACAGCAGGAAACATATGTAACAGCTGAAGAGTTAAAACCTGCTTACCAGAGCTGTAATGTCCCGGGTGAACTGCAGCCAGAGCCAGGGAGGGAAAAGAAAAATGACAGGAGCATTGAGAAATGACAGGAGGAAAAGATCAGCAGATACTACAGCTGCTTATGTAGTGCAGGATAAAGCAGACTCTAAACACACACCACTACTGTTTTAAGCACAGAAATGTCAGGGTGAAGATGCTCAATCAAACTATTTCTATTCAGTGCAAGCCAATTACACGATCTATTCGAAAGCGTGTATAAAACCCACCAACTGTAAAATGTCTTCATTTTTAGGCATCACACAGAGCTCCAGAGATGTGTCGCTGCAAGCAGAAAGCATAAAAAACACAAAGGGTTTAGTGAACATTCAGTCAGACTAGAGTACACAGAACAGTGCGTGTTGGGCAACACACGAGCTCGTCACACTGAAATGCCAAGAGGGAATTTCTTATGAAATTTCCAAATAAAACAGGGAAATGTTCAGAGAAAATTAGGAAAAGACGAGCTCTGTGTAAAAACGCCACACCTTCAGCTTTACTGAAAAAATAACTCACAGGGTGATTCATCCACAAGATGAAAATATATGAGGGCAAGAGAGAATACAATTGAAATGGTGGGCTAGACGGAAAAATAAAGCAACTATAAAACAAATAAATCAGGAATAAATCAAATACATGTAAGGAAGGAATGCAAACTAAAAGAAAACAGTAAAGAAATAAAAAAATAAGGAAAAACTGAGTCAAAAACAGTGACTCTAAGTGAGTTATAAAATAGAGGGAAATACAGAGCTAGGAAGACAAAAAGAAAGAAAATTAGAATGAGAAATGCTAATCCAGTATGACTAAGATCTGTTACCTATTCTGTATGAGGGCGATCACTTGTGAATAGGTCTTCCCGATTATGCTCTCCCCATTCACCTTCACTATACGGTCACCTGAAGAGAATGAAACACTGACCTTAGAGAGTTTTCATACTTTTTTTTCTTAAAAAATATGTATCCACTTAGAGCACATGGGTCACCAAAGTGTTAATCTATGGCTGCCACAAAAAGGAGTCACCGAGTCGGTCTCTTTAAACTCCCAAAGCTAGACTAGAACACAGACAAGATCATAAGATCTTGATCACACAAGAGATGGGCCAGACAGGAAGGCACTTAGAGAAAGACTGATTTAGGCAAGATAAAGGAAGCATGGGAAAGATATGAGACCAAAGAGAGAATACAACAAGCTGAAATTTCTCAAACCAAGCAAAAAAGGACTAAAATCTTAACTATACACCATCAATAATAAACGCTCAAAAACACCATGGTGCAAACGATCAGCCGGTGCCCATGATCAATCATTCAATCAGTTAATGTTGTAAACAACCATTCAGTTGATTCCCATGAATGCTTATATTTATATATCCAGAACAAAATCACTGTTCACCCAAAATTTATTAAAAAAAAAAAACACTTAAATAGTACTGATTATCACATGGCACCCATGACCAATCTGTGGAAGAATTTATTGTTACATATTAACATTTAGTGCTCTATAATTAATCACATGTTCAATCACTTTCTATTTATTTAGTAATTAATCAGCTATAGTACCGGTAATTTGGTGGCACGGTCCCTAATATGCTCATGTTTTCTTCAATAACCATATATTTCATGAAAATACAGTGTTATCTATAACTGTGCCTTTGATCAATTACTTGGTGTCCATGATCTATTAGTTGATAACACTGACCAATCACTTGGCACTTGGTACACAAGCAATCGATTATCCATCAACTGATCACTCAGTATATGACAGTATATTTAATCTGCTGGTGCCACATAAACAGTCACTTGGTGACATTGTCACTTGCCAGACAATTTTTCATTTTGATCAACTGGTGTCCACTTTTGATCACTTGAAGCTAATATCATTATTTGATGCCCACAAGATCATCATTTTGCACCCATGATTAATAATACTAAATGTGGATTCATTCCATAGGATCACTGATGTGCTGCATAACATCCATTCAGACAATGAATACTTGTACATTTGTCTGTGGTCCCATAAGGTTATTATCCTTGTTATGAAAGTAATTCACCTACTTAACCCATATATTACCTTGTCAGATACCATGGCTGTTGTAGTACTGCAGTTGTGATGATTCAGAGTCCTTACCTGTGCAGAGTCCAGCTTGGTGGGCAGAGCCTCCCTCCTTCACCTGCTTAACAAAGATGGTGTCCATTGGCTCGAGACGGCTCCATTGCTTGCCTGAATAAGAGGAGAGAGTGAAGGGCAGCTGGTCATTCGTTTGTAAACACCAATCTCCTGCTATATATATATTGCTTTTTATGACACTATTTATCATAAACCAGCATTCTATATGGATATTCCAAATGAGAGCTGAAGGCAACTCTGATAAAGAAAATCTTCCTTTGAAGAAACCTTTGGAGTCCACAAGAAACACAAAGGAGAACCCATTCTTCTTTGGCTAACACTGGACAGTGGGATTACAGTTAGAACAGAATTAGAAGTACGTACTTAGTAAAGTGTTAAACCTAGATTAAAACTTGGCCTTAAATTAGAAAATCATATTACGGGGTCCGATGTCTATCCATGCAACTGCTTTTTTGATTCACAACCATTAAAAGCAGCACAGCTCTGCATAATATGCAGATATTCTCCTAATATCGTGAAGTTCACCTAACTTCAGTTCAGCAAAATCCAGAGCAATGCACATCATGGGCATGGACACACAAAACCTCCCCACTTTGTAATCAGTCATTGTCACATACAGTAGTTTGACGTAGCATTGTGGAAAATGATTAAGTGAATCTTGCTGCCATCTAAAGGAGTGAAGGAGTACAGCAGAGAAATTTGGATTATTTTTAAAGCAGATGATACATAACGCAGTAGACGTTTATAACCCTTTTCGAATTTCCTGTATATCTCCATTATTTAATTTTCAAATGTGGTATAATCTTTATTCAACTCATAATAATAGAAAATTGTATTAATCCCAATAACACAAACAACTGCACGCCTTTGTACGTCTTTAACACACCACTTAATTATTAACAGTCCAGTCTGGAAAAGTATGTGAACCCTTAAATAAACAACAGAACCTCCATGGGCACCCATACTACATTATGTAACTGCTAATCAGACTTATACAACTAATTTTAAGCTTCTCCTGTAAGAGTTCTTGCAAGAATATACTAGATACAATATCCTAGAACTCCACAAAGCATGCAATACCATTATGTTGTCAACAGAGCCAGAAAGCATGAAGCATAAATCTGGATAATTCAAACAATGAATTAAGTGAGATTTAAACAAGTTTATGAGGGCATGTATTTCAGCTAGGGCCTTCAACAGTTTGCGTGAATTGAAAACATTTTCCAAGACACGAACAACAAAAAATATAATGTTCAAACTTCTAAACAGTTGGAAACAAAGTTCTTACTTAATATAGCCTAAAGATGATATTCTGTGATTTTGTCTGTCTATTTTCTATGGCACAAAGTGTGAATTTTCTTGTGTGAGTGCACCAGATTGTCTTGCTGTTTGCAGCATTTAATAGTATTAATTCAGCACTTCAGCACAAACTACCCATCCACGTTTTTGCAACCATCTCCACTAGAAGGCAGCCCACTTAGCTATTTTTATTGTAATCCATTAAAAAAGGTCACAATCCTAGAATCATTTCATATCGAAACATACTAGAGGTTGGTAAATCATACAGATGACTTCATGATTTTAATACCTCTTAGAACATCTCTCCATACAATACAATATCCACTCCATCAGCTGTGTGGATTGAGAAATCTGATTACTATTGACTTTCACAGAATGCCAAAGCACTTCTGGTTTCTGGTGTCAGTCTTAAAAGGTTAAGCTGTACTGATTTCCAGACAATTTGTTCAGAAAGGAAATGTGTACCTGTCTGAGTTACATACTAACAGACCATAAATCCTTATACCCACTCATTTCGTCTTTTACCGCTGTATTATTTTCTGGAGGCCTTTGGGAGAATCAGAAATTAAACATAACTATTGCCTTGTATCTCCTTCACCCATGGATCAGACTTCAGCTCATTCTCAATAAAACAGTTCTACATTACGTTACAGCTAAATACCAATATTGTAACCTCATTATTTTCCAAAAGGGCAGAGTTTCGGTGGCTCCCTTCCCTTGCAGTATGCTTTATGACAGCAGTCTTGTTTTCATTTTGTTGCTGAAATGGGCAGATTTCCCAGTCACAAATGCTTTTACGTAACAGAGCAGCAGAGGGCAGGATATGACATTCTCACAGTCCTGTGTGCATGCGAAGGGCCAGTTAGGACCAAGCACTTAATAATTGTTAACTATGTAATTTATGACATAATTGCAAACAAAACTTTCTATTATGCAAGCTTTTAGATGCCAATATTTCCCTTAATACCTGGACATTAGGAATTTATGTATCGTTCACTCTGTGTGTGTGTGTGTGTGTGTGGATATATATATATATATATATATATATATATATATATATATATATATATATATATATATATATGATTTTTATTACCATTGTTATTATGAATACTACTACTACTACTACTACTAGTAGTAGTAGTACAAATACACTAACACCACTGCTCAATAAACAAGCTACACCAAAGACATCTGAAAAAACAAGAAGAGGCTATCGTTCCATCTTCACGCCAGACTGTTGGAGGGTGAGGATCTCATTCAGACAGCACACTGGACACCGCAAATCATCTCGGATAAATATATTATGGTCTGACGCAGGCATGGTGATGACCTCCGCTTCTCTTTCACATACAGTTCTGTCATTGGAACAGCTGGCTGAGCTATGTTGGGTTTGGTCCTCCTGCTAGCTGTTAGCGGTGTTGTGTTGGATTATGTTATTCTGCAGGGATTGGGAGGATGCCCACATTCTTCACTGGCCAGAAAATTACACAAGGCAGAGGAATCAATTCTCTGTTGCGCACAGACTCTGGATCACAGCTGTATGTTATAAAACAAAGGTAGAAAAGATAGAAGAAGCAGTTGCTAAGATTATAAAGACTCTCAGTTATAGTACCAGCATGCATAATGTGGGACTGGCATGAAATGGCCATACCAGGTCTGAGGATAAAATAAACTGCAAGATGCATGGCTCATCTGCACTGTTTTCATCTAGTCAGTTGCCTGGTAACAACTAGGCCCACCTATTTCCCCCACATATCCAATCAGCAAGTATAACAACCCATGTCCATTGCTATTTAAAGCTAAACCTATTCTTGTGCTTTTAGCAACTATAACAAAAATCTATTTTAAGCCATACATGTCTGTAGCTTACAGCAGTGACAACATAAAGGAATACTAAGGATATGCACTTATTCCATTAAAGAAAGACTTACTGCAAATCAATAAAAATATACCAAACTAATATCCTGATCACAGACACTCACTGATTCAGACAGAAGGAGGCTTTTTAAAGCTGTAGGACACTCAGCACCCACACACAGGCACACAGACAGACACACAAACCCATTTTAAGGATATGTCTCATAAATACACTCATTGTCAAAATAAATAATGAAATAAATAATGCACCCAGATGGAAATGTCGGATTGATGCAAAACCCGACCTGCAGTTATGTCTCAGGTCTACAGGTCTGATTAGACACTGGGTCTTGCCTCAAGAGGGTGTAAAGTGCTTCCCCCACTCCCCTATGAAAAGGGACAGTATACCTCTTTGACACATTTAATGCATATGTACATATGATAACCTCTACTATATCTGCCTAAATTTATTATAAAATGTTAGATTTTTGAAAGTATAATCATTACCAATGGTGTCACTGAACACTTAAGGAATAAAGCTGGACAAAACATGCTGTTAAAGAAAATCAATCAATGTCTGGGTATTGTGATGTTGGTCACTTTCCACTCAAAACATCTAGAGCGCTATTTTTACAGTGTAAAATATTATATCTACAAAGTCTAATCTATTTGGTAGGGGTAGCTTATACACAAACAATCATAGAACTCCAGGAAGAGTCCTTGGCACATTTGTGCAATCACCCCCAGAAGCAATGTCAGGGTTATAACGTGTACGAGCAGTGTGTGCAGGTGGAGATGCAGTGATGCAGAGTGCAGACTACGGGAGGAGTGCAAGAGTTGGACTCCGTAATGAGGCCTCAGAGGATTATGGGGAATTCGATTCTCTCACTCTGCCTCTCCCAGCTCATTGTCAACCACGCCACCGCCCAAACAACCCACCAGAAAAGAACATTAAATAAGATCAATGTGGAGTTTCAACAGGAAATGACAAATATTTAAACAGATGTCAACTCTCACTCTCTCAGTCTTACTGCATCTGATTTTCATCTATTGCCCAGGCACTGTTTCAGTCACTCTTTGTCTCTTCTCCTATCCCCTTCCTCAGTCTGCCTTACTCAACTTATCTTACTTATTTCGGTCTCGGTCTTCCCTGTAGTGGGGACACTCCTCCTGCCATCCTGAACCTCACTATCGCAACCATCACAAAGAATGTTAATGCACTGGATACAGACAAACAAACACAGGACTCATTTAATCGTCATCTGTAACTGCTTTTTCCTGGTGAGGGTTGTGGAGGGTAAAAGAAAAACTGCCCACAAGGCAGAAATTCACCTCGGAGAGGCTGACAGTTCCGAATAGGGCATCACAAACATACTCAATTACTTATTTACACTATTTAACATCTCTGTGCCAGGTAGGAAAAAGCAGAATACTGAATAAAACCAGCCCAGACACGAGGAGAACATGACAATCTCCAGGGACAAATTAGCCAGAGGTGAAAACTTCCTTACGCCTGACCAATGTAAATATTGATATGTACGTAATAATGCCCCCATTTAGCAGTTCCCATTAAGGTTTATTACATTGATCAATTCATTACTAATGACACTTATGTAACTTGGAATAATTTGCCAAAACTATTGAATGAATAAATAATTGAATAAACAACCACAACTAATGGGATGTGCAATAAAAAGAATAATGGAGAGTGAAACATCACGATGAGAATAACCTCAGAGCATTGAGGTAGTGTGTGTGTGTGTGTGTGTGTGTGTTGCGCGCGCGTGAGATATTTATTTACCTTGTAAAAACATTTTGCTGATGCTCATAAGATTTTTTTTAACAAAAACTCCAACAGTCCTTTGAAAAACTAAAAGAATTAAAGTTTTGGTTTTGGTTACCGAGGTTAAGGTTAGGCTTAGATGTAGAGTAGCGTTAATAAGCTACAACAATACTTACAAAAATGGAACGTCACAAAAACACGTTTACCAAGTGTGTGTGTGTATCATGATATATTACATTTTGGGAACGAATGTCCCCACAATGATAGAAAGCTCGGAGCTTGCTGATCCCCATGATAATTTTTTTTACAAAAACTGTAACTTTCTTTCGAAAAACCAAAAGAGTTAAATATTTGTTTTTGCAAAGGTTACTGATGTTAGAGTTACATGTAGCATTAATTAAATTAGCTACAGTAATCATTATGTCAAGAGAAGGTCCCCACAATGGTAGAGAAACAAACTTCTGCTCTCTTTCTAACATGCACTCAGGCCTTTGGTGGAAACATCACTTCGTGTGTGTGTGTGTGTGTGTGTGTGTGTGTGTGTGTGTGTGCGCACTATTAATGCATTGATTTATACCAGCTTTTAATTCAGACAGACCGACGGATGTTTAAAGGGCACTCAGCCCCCACACACAGGCAGACACACAAACTCACTTTAAGGATGTGTCTGATGAATACTTCTTGAAATGTGAAGAAACATGAGCAAATTGTTGAGAGACCCAAACAAATCCAAATTCTCTCCTACTTTCTTCTCATAAATAGTTACATTTTAATATTGTACAACTGTGTACATTAACCTACTACCACCATTTCTGTTATTAAATATATAGTATGATATGTTAGTATAAAATGTTGTCTTTTAATATTCACTAACTCTCTAGCCTGAAACCTATTGTATCATTATTCTATCAGCAGAAACCCAACACTTACACGATCTCCCACTGCAGGAAATGCTGTGAGTTTCTTGTAAAATTTGCCTCAAAGACTCACAAGGTCAAATGCAGGGCACTGAATACCACACAGCAAACCTAGTCAGCCTCTCACAGGCAAAGGAATTTCATGAAACACACACACACACGTTTGTATCTCTATCATTGGGGGGACCTTCCATTAATAATGGTTACTGTGGCAGATTAAAGCTACAGCTACACATACTCCTAACCCTTACCTTAACCTCAGTAACCCAAAGAAAATCTCTTGGTTTTTCAAAAGAAAGTTACCAGTTTTGTAAAAAAAAGCAGTTTTCCCCATGATGACCAGCAAGATGTCCCCACAATGTAATAAATGTCCATCGTTCTCACACATACATACACAATTCCAGCTTTTCACTAAGATGTTAGATAGTAACACTCTTTTACAGTAAGACATGGGGTAAGTATAAGGGAGCTTTCTGATCAAAGCCAGCTGGAAAATCATATGAATGCACTATTACAGGAAGTGGTATTTTTTGATACGTAGAGGTCAGACCAAATGCATATGATATTTGTGCGGTGTAAGCGGCGGTCTACTTGAATTGTAAAAGATGCGGTAATAAAAACAGTTTCAATTTATGTATGTATCTATCAGAGGTCCTAGTTACCGATGCTAGAGGGCAGCATTGGACTAGTCTTCCTCAGTAGGATCCCTGGCAGCCGCCGCAACCGGGCACGCCTGTCGGTAAGCTGCCTGATTGCGGTGGAATACACAACACCTGCTACTCTGGCTATTTAAGAGCCTCGCCAGTCGTAGTAGGTGTTCTGAGGTGTTTGTAGTTCTGAGACCTCACCCGTCTCACGCTCTTATTATTTTGTGAGGGAAAGAGGACGAACTGGGCCCGTCAAGGGGTTCAGTTCCCGTAGTGCTGGGAAGCGTGAGGTAACCTGTTTATTAGGGAAGTAGATTTAGCGTAGGGGAAGCTTTTTCGCTTTTCATTCATTCCACCGCGATCTCCCGCTTCCTTCTTCCTACTCACGCCGCCTGACGCTACCGAAGCGCTCACGCTCAGCAGCGCAGTCCTGGGCTTCGGTGTCAGATCAGCAGATTCACTGATCTTTGCCTTTCATGCAGAGGCTCAGTTTTTCTTTGTCATTTATTTATTTGTATTTCATTAATTATTGTTTATTTTCTTTTGTTCATTTCAGTTCATTAATACCACCTGGAGCTAACTGCATTTGGGTCCCAAACCTTATTTTTCAGTTTTTACGGTTCGTCATTCCTTTTAAATATGGCAAACCATAACACTATCATTGCTAAATTTGGTTTTGCACCTGTCACACCTGAGGCAGTATTGTTGCTCTCTTAATGTAAAACACAAATCACCTATCTAGCTGACATTAGACAATTATTGAACCACCAAATTTCTCCTGCCCCCCACTAAACCAAGGAAACATAATGAGGCTAAAAGGCTGAGAAAAAGTCTGGTGTGACTGTTTCTGGTGTGACATTGACCTCCTAATGGGGGATTTGAGTCTGGAGCTACCTAAACAGTGAAGTTCTGTTGTCTGGTCAGTACTAGTGATGGACGCATGGCCTCAGTCAGTCAGTAGCAAAATGGAGGTATGTATTCTGTGTAAATCCTACTGATGGCGGCGTGGAATCTGTCTGTCAGTACTAATAAAGGAAGCCTCGTCTCTGTCCTTGTCAAACATAACACAGTACGTGTGTCTATCACTCATAATGAAGGTGGTGTGGACTCTGTGTCTGTCAGTCCCACACAAAGAGGTGTAGCCTTCATGCATGTTATCCCACTGAAGGCATGGACTCTATAGATTTAGACCACATCAGAGTGACTTCCCCTCCCCTCCTCTGGTTGACCGAGCATGATATGCCAACAAAACATACCTGCTGAGGACATGAGAACTCTGCGTTTACTGGACTAAATAATATCAATATTCATGCATATTCTCCACATTATTATATTTATGATTGTATTTACTCTATATAATATTGTCTAAAACTGTATTCTATGGTTTCATTATTTATAACCAACTTTAATATTGTCTTAAGAACATTCTATTATGTTTAAATTGTTATAGCTTATATATTATTATAATTTATTTCATTTATCAAATTTCCTTTAAATATGCTCTCTCTTTGCATTTTATCTTTAGCTTCTGTTTATTTAAACTATTACTATAAACTAATAAACATAAGCTTATTGATTTAGGTAACTTAGTTTAATTCTTACACATATCATTTATGCTACCCAAGGAGGTTGAGCCCCTATTTGAGTCTTCGTCTTCCCATGGTTTCTTCCTTTTAACATTTAGTGAGTTTTTCCTTGCCACTGTTGCCCTAGACTGTGATCCTAAACAATTGTAAAGCTGCTTTGAGACAATGCTGTGTTGAAAAAAGAACTACATAAATAAATCTGACTTGACTGGGCTATATTTTATCAGTTGTATAATAAACCAAGACCACAGCTGTAATCCCTTTCTCTCTTTTTCTCAAGCTCCACAAAGACAGCCAGGGAGAAACTCACCTCGGCTTCCATTGTCTTCATCCTGGAAGAAAGAAAGGGAAAAAATTGAAATCATCGATACCACAGTTATTTCAATAACACAATCGGGTTGAATGGAATCAAACAGACAAGCCCATTCCTTTCATTTCAGTTTTTTATTCAAACCTTCACTCTAGTCATTGTAAACACAACAGGATCAAAGTGAGGCATTTTCCCAAGGGCCTCTGTGAACATGCAGTGGGAAAAAATCTAAAACATTCTCCCACCCTCATATCTCAGATTCTTAATTTCCTTAGTGTGCTCAGTCTAGTCTCATACACGATGTAATCTCAACCACCCTCTAAGTTTCTACCCTCCTGCACACACTTCCTCTGGGATGATTTACTGGATTGGCTTGAACACAGCCTTGCCACACATTCCATATTATACCGAATAATCCCATAATCAAATGCAAAACGTTGCATTCCTTTTTTAAATCAATACAAAATGATTTTTATCAGTTTTCAAAGTAATAGTATGAAAATTACCAGCTCTGAGAGAGCACTATCTCATTAAAGCATTCTCTGGGTCTCAGGGTATTACGTGTTTATATGTTGTCAAGCAACCCAGGTGCCAATAGACTCAATGAGCTATAACTCCATACAGAATTCAAAAGCAGATGCCTTCAGAATGCCCACTAGGTTTGCCTTTATGTACAGTACAGCCTGCTCTTCTGTTTATTCTCTAATCAAATTCATTCAGATTCAGATAATGATGCAGTATGTTATTTTGCACTATTTTTTTTTTTTAACATTCATAAATTATTATTCTTATATGTTATTAGTTTTCCAAGTTTGTGTTTACACGTATGTTGTTTACAGTTTGTTCAACACTGGTTCATTGCAGTCACACAACATGTAGAAAAATCAGCTTGTAAAATGCACAGTTCTTGTTATTGACAATGAAGGCTAATATCTGAAAATGAATGTGACAAAGCTGATATTCTTATTTACTAACTGACAGCCTGTCTACAATCATAACATAAGGGGTAGGTGCTTGGGTGGCACAGCAGTCTATTTCATGAACCCATCACCATGTAGCTTCTGTTCGGCCAGGTACTGAAGACACACAGAGCAAAGGCTATAAGTAAGTATCATCTTCCTGCAACAATGGCCTCAGTAGGACGTTAGAGGCTCCGGTATCTATGGCAGTTGGATGTGCCGAGTGTAGAGAGTTGCAAGATGTGCATAGGAACTTGCTGACTTATGGTCCTCCTCCCTCAGCATAGGGCTTGTGCATGACTGAGTCTGGGAAGGATGGAAGCCCAAATTGGGAGAAAAAAGGGGAAAAATAAAAACAACAACAAAACCAACAAAAAACACTTTTTCTGATGGGTGGCCAATAACAGCTACACTGAACACCCATGATCTCTGATCCCCCAGATGGCACTACATCAAGAACTATCATTCTTCAATAGCTGATATAACCAAATGGGCAAGAGATTACTTTGGCAAAATCCTGCCAAGTACTACAATTCACAAATGTCACTTCAAATTTTACTGTGCAAAAAAAGCCTTATGTTAATCATCCAGAAGCAGCGTTGATTTATCTGGGATCGGAGGCATCTGAGATGGACCATCGTGCATTGGAAACGTATTGTGGTCAGACGAATCAGTATTCCTAATATTTTTTTGGGATAAAAATCGACGTTAGGGCTCCGGACCAAATACGAAAAGGATCATCCAAACTGTTATCAGCAACAAGTCCAAAAGCCAGTTTCCGACATGGTATGGGCTTGTGTCCCCTTGGCAAAGATAATTTATACTTCTGTGATGGCAGCATTAATTGCAGAACAGAAGAGAAAAGACCAGAATGTATGGAAAATTTTGAAACCCTCAACCCTCTACTGTTTCCTTAAAGCACATTTGCAGGATGAATGGGACAAAATAACACATGAAACACGTCCTCACTTTGTATCATCTGTGTCAAAATGTCTTTTAAAGTGCTTTAGGGAATGGCAACATTACAAACTGGGAAAACGTCCTATCTTTTTGGGAATGTGTAGCAGGCCTTAAATGCAAAAATGGATGTTTATTAACAATGAAATGAAGTTGACCAGACAAAACATGAAAGATTTTGGGTTCATACCATCTGAAATAAAATAAAATACAAAGTAAGAAACACTTCATTTTTTTTAATATTTGCATGCCCCTGCTTTTTTCTGATTTGAGGTTGTATTTTACCTATTTTACCAAAACTGGCATTATTTCTGAAGCCAACAGTGTAAGTACACAGGATTTTCCAATAACTCAAAGTGTTTGAGTGCATGTGCTGTTTCTGACCTTGAATGAATATTGCACGGCAGACTGCGGTGGGTAGACGATGAAGTGGCGCAGTGTGAAGCCGAAGCCTTGTGAGGTTCGGTATAGGCGTAAGGTTTTGGGTCCAGGCCAGGAGAAGACCTCATCCTCAGGTTCCGGAGACAGAGGTGTGAGTGGAGACATCTCACTCTGATCGTATCCATCCTTCTGCTTACACTGATGAAAAAAGCAAAACTGGATAGTTAGAATGAGCACGGTCAGGGACGATGTATTAAAGAAAAAATGTAATCAACATTATTAGTGAGGTCTTGATATCAAGGGGTTCCAGCACTTTCCGTGTGCTGCACTCCTGTAATGTTAAGTGAAACAACACCTGATGGTAATAAAACTCAATTTGCGAAACAGCCTATCAGATTGTAAGACGTGTATGAAAGTGCTAACTGATTATACACTTTAAAAGGGTTCAGAAATCAATTTTAAATTGAACTGGTTTACAATTTGGAGAACAATGACCTCATCTCTACTGAAGCTAAAGTGATGCAAAACAGTGTGGCGAGTATGGGCTGCGACATGGCATTCACTGCTGAACACCTCTGGCATTTGAAAGCTAGCCACCAACAAAATGTAAATACAGGATATGCAACAGGACAATCAATCCAGCTAGAATAGGTTGTTACAACCTGACACTTAAATCAAATAATTAGTCAGTAAAATGTCTGTTTTGAAGTAAAAGTGAGTATCATTTCTTTCCACAGAGTACTGAGAAACGTCTCTCGTTTCCAGTAGACAAATTATGGGTTTCCAAATGTCAACAGTTCCTGCCATGACAACAGCAGCTGTACAAAAAACACCATGACTCACTGCAGCCTTCTTTACTAGACCAACCTTGACCCACCCACAGGACACCCATAGACACCCGTAAACACATTAATAGCAACAAATAGTTACAAACATAGTTAACTGTTGTATCAATGTACAAACCTATGAAAGTAACAAGCATAACCCTGTTAAAAAAATCAGTAAAGACCACGACATGTTGTTCTTTGAACACTACAACCAGCAAAACTGGGCTAATTAACAAATGTAACAAGCAAGCTTTTGCCAGCAAGATCACTAACCAGCATTAAATCAGCATTCACCAGCATCACAGCCTGATAACTACCATACCAGTGTACAAAAACCAACATACACTCACCGAGCACTTCATTACGAACACCTCTTCAACTGATTATTTCCAGTTTACTTACACTGGCTACTTCCAGCAGGATAATGCCCTATGTCACAAAGCTCAAATCATCTCAAACTGGTTTGCTGAACAAGACAATGAGCTCCCTGTACTCAAATGGCCTCCACACTCACCAGATTTCAATTCAGTAGAGCTACTTTGGTCATGGTATAGATGTACAGCGGACAAATCTGCAGCAACTGCATGATGTTATCATGTCAATATGGACCAAAATCTCGGAAAAAAAGTGACTGTATGGTCTTTGATGTATTTTTAGCATGAACCAAATTTTCAAGTCATCATTTGTTAAGTTTCAGCCAGTAAAATCAAAATTAAAAAGCCAATACTACTTGACATTGTGTATGGAATATACGATGGAATAACTGGAAATTGAACAGCACAGAAAATGCCTTCGCAGCCATCCATGCATCTTTATTATATCCTGAGATAAATGGCTATCACAAAGATGTGCATGTATGTATTAATAGCACATCTCAAATCTTGTTTTCCATACACTTACATGCACATTCACTGATTTAGCAGACACCCTTATGCACAATGACTTACCGTATTTTTCGGACCATAAGGCGCACTTAAAATCCTTTAACTTTCTCAAAAATCGACAGTGCACCTTTAAATGCGGTGCGTCTAATGTATGAATTAATTCTGGTTGAGCCTTCTGACCTACAACCGATTGTAGATGGTACACGGCGCTCATAAATCTGTCAAAATGTTTTAGCACGGCCTTGGTAAGTTACAAAGCTTGCGGCCATCGTAGTGCGTAGTATAGCGGAGTAATATGATCTGTGCTTCAGCATTAGGGTACGTGCATTCATTCTTTCATTTTCGAAGCGGATTTCAAACTCAACGCTATCAGTCACGCAGTACAACATGGACATAGAGCAGCTGCGAGAGAATTCAACATTAACGAATCAATGGTACGGAAGTGGAGGAAGCAAGAAGACGCCCTGCGCCAGGTAAAGACCAAACTGAGCTTCCGAGGGAACTTAAGAGTTTTGTTTCATTTCATGCGCCTTA
>JAJAGP010000339.1:0-92374 GCA_025084515.1 Ancistrus triradiatus | reverse complement strand
CACTGGCCCTAAGCAATAACTCATATTCCACCATCTATTTACTGCCCCAATCCCTTTCCTCTCTCTGATAATGCTGCACACCCTCCCACTGGCCATAATGCTGTTGTCATAGCAACATACTTTCCCTTCTCTAGATCATGCTGTGTGTGTACATGTCCAGTATGTCTCCCATGGTTACAAAGTCGTAAAAGCTCCACCCTCCCACCGTGACGGGTCATAACCCCGCCCCTGGCTCCTCCCCCCAGTCTGCCTGCATTGCGTATATTCTGGCGAGGATTTTTCTTCATCAGAGATTCTGCAGCCTTCTGTTCCTCTTCCCTTGCTCTATACAACTCACGATTCCAATCCATTGAGTGGACACACGCAGTAATATTTCAAACTCCATCTCAGCATTTCAATAGCACACTTTTGAGTCATTTAAGTGTTTCGTAAGCCTGGACAGCAGTGTGTAAACAGAGTCGAACTGGGTGAAGTGTGCACTCCATTTGTGAAGCAGCTCTCTCTGTCCTGCCAACAGGACACTTTCATATGGAAATGACAGCTATTGTGGGAGTTAAAGGAATTCCTCCTTTCAAAAAGGAGAGAGAGACCTAGAGAGATTCTGCATATCGCAGCAACAGAGGGAAAGCACTTTCTTTCATTCGCTCCCACCCTTCTGTTTAAACTCGTCCAACCATCTTTCCATCCCTATACTTAGTGTGACCCTGCTTTTGTCTCATTCAATCTTACTTTCCACACTCTACACTCTCCTATCTCTAGCAAACAAAACCTAAATGTTGGCAACAGAGGCACTTAATGCCACTCTCTCTTTGTTTTGTTGGCATGCAACCACAACTAGTCAACAATATAAATGTCCCATTTACAATAATCTATGGAAAATGTCTTTTAAATCACAACTCTTTTATCAGATTGGAAATTATTAAAAAAAAACAGTATATACAAAAGACTGAGTCTTTGAGAAGCAAAGATGGACCGAGGATCTCCAGTTTGTCAACAAATAAATGAGAAAATTACTGAGACGTTTAAAAACAGCATTCCTCAAAGAAAGATTGGAATGGATTTCCAAATTTCTCTCTCTATAAGCCATAATATCATTAAACAATCCAATTAATCTGGATTAATTTCACTGCACAAAGGGCAAGGTCACAGGCCTAAACTGGAGACTCAAGATGTCTGATCCCTCAGGTGGCACTGCATCAAGAACCATCATTCATCTGTAGCTGATTTAACCACATGGGCAAGGGATTACCTTGACTAACCTTTATCAAAGCACTACAATATGTTACATTCACAACTGCAGCTTAAAAATTTACTGTGGAAAACAGAAGATATACATGTCCAAAATAACCATGTCCAGAAGCCATATATGGATGATGTATTAAAAAATTAAACAAAGTTGACCAGGAAAAAAACATGAAATATATTGGGTTCATACTGTCTGCCATGAAATAAAAGTCAAAGTAGATGTACGAAACTCTGCATTTTCCATACTGTCCCAACTTTTCTAATTTGGGGTTGTAGTATATGATACAGTTTATGAGTTTATGATACAGATGCACCTGTCCACAAAAGCATGGAATGGGTAAAACTTATGCATGACTTAGAACTTTCTTATTTATAAATGTTATCAAATTAGCTTCAATTGACACAGAATATCTCTCCTCCCCCCTCACTTTCTCTCTTGGTGTCTCTTTCACTTTCTCTCTCCTATCCATGTCTGTTAGTTGTTGGGAAGAAAGTGGAGCCTCTGTGCCTGTCAGAGAATTATATAGTAACTGGAGAGACACTTAAGCATTTCCACAATGATACTACACCCCAAGACATAAATGACCTACACATTGCCCTCTTTGGTTCATAGACATTTTCTATTCAAGCACAAACATCATGTGACTTACCGTTTTTGAAATGCTGTTTGGCTGATGGCTTCACTTGATTCAGCAAATAACCTTGCATTTTTATTATGTGCTATCTCACATTTCTGATGACACAAAACAGAATTATCCTAGATCAAAACTGTCCTAAATCATCTCATGTAAAATTCTTGAATGAATTTAAATATCTCGTGCATTTCAAGATGAGCATTTCAAATACTGAAAGTAGACATACATACCCTCAGAAACCTCCATCTACCTTGTATACCTCATATAATTCAAATATGACATAAAACAGGCAAATGGTAAACAACAACTAACTCACTCTAAAGTTTGAATTCTTACCAGACATCCATTAGGCAGCTATTCCATTATAATACCACATCTATTATTTCAAACACATCTTTATTGACTTATTTATTGTCTGTGCATGACGCTGGATATGTGTGTATGTCATTGAAAGTCCCTAGACAAAGGCCCTCAATCCCCTCAGACTGCCCAGACCCCCCTTCATGAATCCCCTGGGTGAACCCAGTAATTAGGAGCTTCACCACATTTTCACTATGAATTATTAATATCCTGTCCTTTGGTGAAAATCCACAGCCAAGACGAGGAGACTCGCATGTCATTTTACATGTCAAGTTAAAACCCAGAAAACCAAAAAAGCATAATGGTATATTCTACTCTGCATTGCCTCTGACTCTATGGATCTGAATTTGCTCCTCATAAAATGGCGAGTGTGTGATGCCTATCTTCCAGTGCGTGCTCACGACCAGGTGGTGATGCTGGAATATTTCATAAGGCTGCACTGTAGCTCACACACAAAGGGTGTTTTCAGAGTTGAAACCGAGGCTGATCATTTTGACCATCTTCAGTAAGGCTAAAATTAAATATGTTTCAGAGTTTGCACACAAAAAAGCAAGAAGTACAGAGAGATGGACAATAGCTCCAGTATTTTAGAGCATCTGTGATCAGCCAGCTGTACAGTGAAGTCATTCATTCATTGGAGATTTCAGACAGGGCACAGAGGTGTCACACATTCGCCTAATAAGTAGTGCATGAGAGCAGTGCATTATTTACCCCCATTTCAGTGCTGTATTCAGATTTGTTCCTGTTTTTCCACATTTTAACTAGGAAAACATTCACTTAGCTGTTTTACAAACAGATTAATCTTAGATAACATCGGATATAGCAGTTTTTGAGTGAACTAAGGATAAAACCAGTCAACATAGGCAGCTTCTTTCACTTTTTGTTCATGATGAGTCAAAATATATATTTAATATCTCTCTCTATAAAGGCAGTCTCATGCTGAACTAAATGCAATGGTAGTAAGGACATTTGGAAGTATCCACAACAACAACAATGTGAGTGGAATAACGAGGTTATCACAAAACTGATGATTGGCACATTCCTATCAGGTAACCATCAGCTAAGAACTATGTACACAGGCAGTCTGAACCTAAAACACACACACACACACACACACACACACACACAAAAGGAAGCAGGGAGGATTCCAAGCATTACCCATATAAGCATCTCACAGTTCATCTGATCCACTAAGGGAAATGAGCCAATGAGAGTGAGATCAGCCATGTAACACTTTCACCTCTGCAAGGCTATACATACCTCAGGTGTCAGGGAGTGTTCTGCACGCACACACATACACACACACACACACACACACACACCCATGCACATGCACGCACAGGCAAACACATGGACGCAGACGGACACTGCTGTCTTTCTGTCTCTGTGAGGACTTTCCAATGACATAATATTATTGTAGTTAATTAATTCTACACCAACACCTAACCTTAGCCTCAGTGTCCTAAATCACATAAAGCAATATTTTGGTTCTTTTGGATGTTGAAATGAAAGTTTCAGTTTTTGTAAATAATCTATTTCCCTTGTGAGACCAGTAAAATGTACTCACTAAGTAAAAATGTTAGATCTTATGGTTCCCACAGTGATACATTTGGTAAATTCTATATTTGGACATTTGGTCCCCACAATGATATATAAATTTGACCTCCTTGCCCTTACACCTCCACCCCCAAACACACACACACACACACACACACACCACAGAGAACAGGAGTTGATTATGGAGGCACACAGTAGACTGCAGAGGTGCTATTCTTTCAGAAATCCATTGGAAAAAATGAAGACATTCTGGGTTCTAGGCATCCATGTCTAGATTTAAATCTAGTTCCAGCCTGTTTCCACGGAAAAAAATGTTGCATGACGGTTCCAGAGAGTGGCTCTCACTTTGTATATTTGTAGAATGTAGAAGTTCAACCCATCTGCTCAGTCATTACGTTTGTTAAGTTATGTAAAAGCAGAAATTCAGAATTCACTATTTCACAACAGTTGCTACACTCTTTCAATCACAGCAGGCCCAACGCATCCACAAAGACCCTGCAAGAAAAAGAGGGCAAAGCAGGCATACAGATGAGGGTTAAACATGCTGCAACCAGCTTCCTCTGTCTGGCATTTTTAGACTAACCAAAATACCATGAACATTTGTGAAACAAGAGCTGTAAACAGCCATGATCATCAGTGCACTACTAACAAAGATGCACTGTACTCTTGCCACACCTCCACCTCGGTCACTGCCTCTTCTGCTTCCTGTTTACAAACAGAAACTAAATGAAAGAAGCCAGTAACCAGAGTGTTTTCAAGTTGGATTAGGGGGCTTTAGGCCTATATAGACTGTGAACACTGCAATTTGTTCAGACATTCACAGCTGTCACAGCTTCATCAGCTTCACACAGCTTCACGTGTATGACTCCAAGCTCGCAAACAGTCTTCATGTTAACAAATGAAATCTGTGAAATGGAAGGGAAATTTTAAGTGAAGCCTTTGTATCCACATTTCATTCAATATTGCAGAATTGTACAAGAAGAAAGAAAGACTTAGGCACCCAGCCCTTGGTGAGTGCACCTGCATCTTGCACATGTTCTTTCATCTGGAAGGTGGAACAGAACAATCAGTGCTCTGACCACAAGATTTGTAGTTGTAACACACCAGGTGCTAAAGATGGACTAGCAGCATTGCCATTTGATGATGTTAAGTAATAAGTGTTCTTTTATCAATAATCTATTAATTTCAGTTTCAGCCAAAACATTATAAGCATTAAGCTGCTGAATTATCTAGGTAGCTGTAAAGTTTGAAATCTATGTCCACACTAATCCAAATACATTTGAAAACACTGTATTCATAGTGATACTGAAAGGTTTTTGGGCCACACTAAAACAGGGAGATGGTAATACACAGTGTGAATGACAATATTACTGCTGTCTTATTGAAATATTACTTGTTATCATCTGCATAGGAGACATGTTGGATGTGATGGACCTAGATCAACTGACACTCACTGGATAGGTCTGATTTCACAGAGTTAGGTCATTTAAAATACATATCCATTCATTCATTTTCTAACCTGCTTAAGGATGCAAGGCAGGAACAAACCTAGACAGGGTGCCAATCCATCGCCAATCCATCCATTCACATGCTCATACACACACACACACTAAGGGTACCGGTACTTTAGAAACACCACTTAACGTAACATATACGTCTTTGGAATGTTGGAGGAAACCAAAGTACCAGGAGTACACCCACTGAGAAACAGGGAGGGCATGCAAACTCCGGACAGGCAGAGTTCGTAGTCGGTATCAAACCGGGGACGCTGGAGCTGGTAGACAACCAGGCTAACCACTGCACCACGTGCCACCCACAAATCAATACAATATAAAAACATGTATCCAGATCTGGAGTCTGCACCAACCTCAAAATCTCTGCACAAAACCCCATCATCTGCACATAGCAATTCACTAATGCCACTAATCCACTAATTTCCCAGTCTGCACTCTCTGAGAAACTGCACCGAGAGGAAAGATTCTCAATGCTCTGGTTGCTAAAATACTCCTAGTTGAACTCCCCGTTGCTGGAGTACTCTGGAGCTGCCACTCGGCTGTAATCAAAGAAGATTTAGAATCAAAGGCAACGCTTCCAGTCTATCTTTTTACTTTCTGACATCTGCAACAATCTCTAACGCTTTCTCTGCAATTTGTACGATTCTAGACCAGGTACAGTGGCACTTGAAAGTCTGAAAACCCTTTAGAATTTTCTATATTTCTACATAAACATGTCAGGATCATCTGACCTAACCCTAACCCAAATCATCGTCAGATTTCAACACAAGTCCTAGAAGTAATTAATTAGAACAGAAATAAACAAATGCTAAATGACTAAATGGTAAATGACAAAACTATTATACATGGCAATTTATTTATTAAGGAAAACAATCCAATATTACATAAGGAAATTCAGTTCATCTGTGTTCAGTTCAGTATCTGATGTGATCCCCTTGTGCTGAAATGACTGCAACTGTTGATCGGTCCTGAAAATAGGTTTGGAGAATTGTTGGGAGTACAAACTCAATTTAAAGATGCATTTGCAACTTCTGCCAGGCTGACAAGCATCAAACAACTCTTTTTCTGAGGTCTTCAAGAATCTCCTTTGTTCATGCCATGATGCACTTCCACAAACAGATGTTGTGAAGATCAGACTATGACAGATCCCTGTTTTTACAATACAAGTGTGTCCAATTGATTATCCACCTGTTGATTGAAAATGCCTGACTCTAATTTCACAGTCAACTGAATTGCTAATCATAGACGTTCGTATACTTTTGCCACTCACAGGTCTGTAGTATAGTAAAGTACTGTAGTGTTATTTATTTTCCCAAATAAATAAATTACCAAGTATAATATTTTTGTACGGTTTGTTTAAGTCAGCTCTTTTTATCTGTCTTTACGAATTGTATGAAAATATGATGTTTTAGATCATACGTATTCATGCAGATATAGAGAACATTTTAAAGACCCTACAAAGCTAAAGAACAAAATCCATGTCTCTGTTTAAACTCGACGTAAGAAACAAACTGTGTACATTTTCTATTTAGTCAAATTCAATCCGATCTGATCCGGTTTCCTGTTCTACAAGTACTGTATCAGTTGGACCCCAGTGCATTCCTTAAAGGTGATACTTTGCTGTATTCATTTGATGTCCCACATGTACATTTACAGCATTTAGCAGACGCCCTTATCCAGAGCAACTTACAGTTGACACAACCTTACAATCCAAGAAATTGTGGATTAAGAGCCTTGCTCAAGGACCCAACAGTGGCAGCTTGACAGAGGTGGGATTTGGACCTTTTGGTCCATAGTCCAGTACCTTAACCGCTATGCTACCACAGTCCCACACTGTTTCAGCACTAATCGACTCTTTGCAGAACCACTGCAGTCTCTTTGAATGGCACAGATAGCATCAACTCATACGTATGCACACACACTCACACGCTTGCTTCAGCTATATGTGACACAGTTATGCTGGTTCAACGTCAACACTTGAAAAACACAAGTCTATACATAGCAGCTGCATACAGTTATAAATGTGCATAAACACACACACACACACACACACACACACCTGGGCATTGAAGGCACAGTACAGGTCACAGAGCAGGCTTTTGACTGACGTGTTGTTCACGATGCAGTCCAACACTCCTTGGTGAGCCATGGTAAACATGCAAGATCACCCAGCTTCATTCGTCTTAGTGTGTGTGTAGTCGTGTGTCTTCCTCCAAATGTCTATCGTACAGTTTTAGCTCACTGACTCCATGCTAATAATACACTCAGAGGAAGAAACATCCCGGTCAGAGGAGGACTGCAGTCTGTCTCTAACACAAGAAGGAAAGAGTAACTACATGCTCTCCCCCCTCCCTTAGTCTCTGCTGCATCAGCTCAGAGTTGGCGAGACAGGTTGCAGGTGCATTTATCATACCAGCAACAAACAACACATTTTCATCCACTAACCAAGTCATCACACTAGTCTCTCCCTACCTTACCTCTTTATACATATCTGACTCTATATTCTTAGCTCCACTGTATATTCATCAGAAAGTAAAGGGTTAATGATCAGGGGAAAGCAGCTAGTCATGCACACAATCAGAGGTTTAATTACTAATGTTTATCTTATGCATGTGCCAATGTTTGAAATGAGACAAATGAAGATTTAGATCAGTGTGTGAGTTAATTAGGAGTCCGTGCTTTAGTAAGGATGTCTGTGTGAACATGGGAGTGAGTGGGACTGATGCCATGTCTATGTTGTGTTCCTGATTTTCACCCAGTGTTTCCCACCTTGATGACAAAATTCTCGTGAGGACGAATGAATGAATGAATGAACGTGTTACAACACCTCATAGGCTAATAAGACAATATACCATTATAGTCAGTTAATTCATATCATTTAGTAAATAATTAATGTTTATGACAACTCAATCCTTGTCAGTAGGATGTTAAATCACTATACAAAATGTTAATTCATTATTTAGTAAGCATTGATTACTGGTCGTTCAAGATCAATACATGAGGTTTTACTACATTTTACATTTCAACATATGTAAAGCTAACAGAAAAAACACTTCCTTATTCTTTGGTCAGAGAAAATCAAACATAACAGAGAAAAAGTTCAGTGAGTTACTATGCTGCTTCGTCAAGTCTCTACATAACATAATATCTGATATAAATCATCATTTATCAAACTAAGAAATGCTACATGTAAAGAAAAGAGCTAACCACATTAAAAGATTGAGATAACTCATAATCTCTTTGCTAATTATGAGAAATAATTATCACTAAATAATTAGTTTTCTTACAAATATATGAAAGCTACTTTTTATACAAGTAACCCACAGATGCCATGCAATGGGGGGAAAAAATAAACACACAGGCCAAGTGCTGCTTGTGTTTAGATGATGTGGCAAGATGTGGCATGAATAATGCATGAACTAGGTAATGTAATATAACCTCTACACCTCATCAACAATCATACAGACAAACACACACACAATGAGAAGCTATCTTTCTGATATGATTTCTACACAAATACCCAAAAATCCAGTGTATTCCAAAAGTCTAAGCTCAGCAAAAACTCCTCTCCTTCATTCAGTTTCTTTCATTTAAGTTGAAGATTTGAAAAAATAAAAAATAAATACATTTGATACATCTCGATCTTCTCTGGTTTGCAAGTAGTTGTTGCAAAGCTTTGAGGTTTTGGGTCATTATCCTGCTGCCGTATGAATCCTTCTCCACAAATATCCAAACGAGCATTTTCACTAGAGGTCAAAAGTACTTTTGACCACTTTTGGCCCCCTAACTGTAGGTAGATACCCAAACATTTGTATTTGGTGAACATCTCGTTCCTAAATGATTAATATGGACATTAATATGGAATTGGTCCTTTATTCCTGTAATAGCATCCACCCTTTTCCACTGCATTTGGAACATGACTGCATGGAATTGCTTACATTCAGCCAAACCAACCTCAGCAAGACTTTTATTTATTGTGCTCACTTTGCACACAGGGGCACGATTATGCTAAAACAGGAAAGGATTCTTCCGAAAGCTCTGCAACAAAGTCTGCAAGCACAAAATTCTTCACAATTCATTAAAGGTGACATTTTATATCCCTTTTCCACTAGTTAACATGGTTCCCTGGGGTCCTAATGAAATTGTGAGCTTGTGACAAGCTCTGGTGAAAAATTACCATATAGTTCATGTAGCACAACACCCATTTCACCCTGCCTATCAGCATATTTTAAGAACGATTGGATTTTAGCTCCTGGTTGCTTTTTAAACAATAATGAGCCACTGCCAAAAACCAGGTAAATTGTTCGACTGTCAGATGGTTATGTAGCTTGATTCATTACTCAAAAAAGAACGAGTTTCCTTTACTCCAATAGTGAATCAATAGCTAAGTCACAGAAACTCATCAGAATCTAGTACTAGTACTGCTGTACAGTTATGTGGCTTGCTGCTTTTATGGCTGAATTGTTGATGCTTCTAGACATATATTCACTTTACAATAACATTAGAATAAGATTCCTGGATCAATTCACTGCCTGAAATTAAAACCCCTTCTACTGTCAATGTCTAAAGGTTGTGTACCTGTTTTTAATATTTTTGTGCTACCTAATGATAAAATAAAAGTTCATTTCATCCTTTGTGGACATCGATATATAGTACAAAGCCTCTGATAAGTATATTTCCTGTTTGGGTTGATTCTAAGGTACTTGGTGATCTCACTGCTACTGTTGTTATGGAACTACCTTTATATGAAAGGATCCTAGCAATTTAGGTGCAAGGTTTGTGTTAAGACTAAAATTAGATTTCTCATCTGTGCCATCACAGTGGGTACAGTACTGCTAGCCCTCGCTAATGGCTCATTAGCATTCACTGACAGGCCTTACTGAGATTGACAGGACTGGTGGCTAATCAGCTAATCACTTGTAAAGTATTTCTGGAGGTTAGCTTGTTACAGCAGTAGCTGTAGTGTCAGCCTCTCTGCCTGAAGACTCTGATGCCCAAAGACTATGAGTAGGTAGATGAGAAAGTGCAACAAGGAGGGACCAATCAGCACTCAAGACACACTTCTCTGTATTTTTACATTTATATTTACAGCTTTTAGCAGACGCCCTTATCCAGATCGACTTACAATTGATACAATCTTACAATCCAATCAATTGTGGGTTAAGGGCCTTGCTCAATGACTTAGCAGAGGGGGGATTTGAACCCTGGACCTTTTGGTCCATAGTCCAGTACCTTAACCACTAGGCTAGGCTACTCCAACAACTAACAATGTTTCTGAAGAACCTTGTCCTTACTACTTCACATTACACATGTCATTCCAGCTTGTCTGTCAACTGCTGATGTGGACCTGCTTGTAGCTAGCAACCATATCTTCCTTATTTAGTCCCCCTCCTATCCCACCTACATTCTCTCTTACAGTTGAGGACTGTGTGACCCATTTTTCACACAGGTGACAAACATTTTGTTCTCCTACTGTAACTCAGTCAAGGTCAAGTCAAGTCAGATTTATTTAATATAGCGCTTTTTACAATGGAGCATTGTCTCAAATCAACTTTACAATTTTACATTATCTCATAATATCTACGTCCAATCCCAAACTGAGCAAGCCTAGGGCGACAGTGGCAAGGAAAATCTCCGCAAGTGTTATGAGGAAGAAACCTTGGGAGAACCAAGGCTCAAAAAGGGACCCAACCTCCTCGGGTGGCTTAGATGATAAATATAATAATGAAACTAATAAGTCATGGAGTCATAATTCAAATAAAATGTAAAATATGCACATGGGCATTAAGTAGTGCGATACACAGAGTCGCTCTAGGAGCCTTGAGTCTTAGCAGGAAAGTCGTTGGCGGCACTTCGTCCCCAGCCAGTCAAGGTGGAACAAACCCATGAACATCACTCAAATTTCATAACATTTGAACAATTTACTGAGGATAAAGTGAGTACACTATTGACCACAAATCATCCAGTGACCTGCCCACTAGATCCAGTACCGTCCACACACTTCTCCAGGCAACTGCCTGTAACCATACATGATATACCACAACAATGATCACCTTGTCACTGGCATCTAGCCTGGAGCAGTCATTCTACAAAAACTGTTATACTCACAATAATTGAAGCATTTCATAGAGCCAAGAAACACATACTGGCCTCAGTACTTAACATTCTGGATCGATCTGCTGCATGTGACAGTGTGAATCATCGGAGTCTCCTCTCCACTCCTGCTAACTTGGGAATCTGGGGCCATACTCTAGCCTGGATATCCTCATGCCTGACAAATCAATCATACACTCCTACCAGTTAGCATAGCAATCCTACAAACTTACATCCTACCCTGAGACCAAGCCATGTTGGCAACGCCAGATCTTGATGTTTCAGTGTCCTGTCTCTATACTGGTGGAATGTGCTCCCCACGGCAGTCAGAATGGACAGTGTCTCCCTTCCAGAGAGGGAAGACAAATAGGATAATGTATTTTCTATCTGTTCAAATTTTGTTGTACATGCTCTTTGTATATATTTTTGTCATGTTATCCTCAAGCTTTTAGTATTTGTTATTATACTATACCATAGCGTCAATTTGAGAACTTACTTGTTAGTCTCTCAGCAGCATTGGATTAGATCATCAGGTACTTGCATGGCACCTTAAAATGCCACTCTGCATAAGAGTATCTGCCAGTTAAATAACTGTAAATGTAAATGGCTGAAATAGCTAGATCCACTAACTAGAAGCATCTAAACATTTTTACCATAGTTCCCATTATTCTTCCATCATCTTCAAAACCAGACATACCTCCATAGCACTTTCTAC
Source organism: Ancistrus triradiatus (assembly GCA_025084515.1). Lineage (NCBI taxonomy): Eukaryota > Metazoa > Chordata > Actinopteri > Siluriformes > Loricariidae > Ancistrus > Ancistrus triradiatus. Next base: position 80,255 of record JAJAGP010000339.1, on the reverse strand, counting down.
TAGCTTTCTTCTTCTAGCATAATTCTACTATATATATATATATAGTGTAGGTAGAGGCAAGAAGTCATTCAGGAAGTGATTTCTGCTATTATCGTGATCACCATTTACTACAGGAATGTAATGGTTCGGACAGTGGGTTAGGATATTAAAATACATAGCTGATATTCTAATTAGAGGGAGTTGAGATAGCTTGGCTGTCTAATGTAACAAAGGATGACCAACACTCAACAAAACCATCCCAAAATCTATTTACTCAGTAATATAGTTTGGATGCATTTTTAAGTTTAATATAATTCAAATACTTAGGAAGAAAAATCATCCAATCTGGCAGCACTGAACCAGGTGATGTTATGAGAGGAAATTTGGTCCAATACATATATATCTAATATTGACCAGATGTCCGTCAGATGGACGAGGCGTACTTAATTGAATTACAGATGATATTACAGTCTCAGAATATTAATAAATTACCCAAAATCATAGTTTGTGCCAATGCATCCCAATAGCTACCCAACTAACATATTATCACAATATTGTATATATATATATATATATATATATAAATACATATATACATATACACATATACACACATACATATACACATACATGTACATATACATGTACATATATCTCGATGTAACCTTGTGTGTGTGTGTGCGTCTGAAATGGCCTGTGTGTTAAGGAGGTGTAACAGCAGTGATTTAAAATGAACTGAATTCAAAGGTAACAAAGCTTAGTCTGAATCAGAATGATGCTTAAAGGTGCAAGCTGTTTGAGCTGATACTCTGTGTAGAGAAGGTCTGCCAGCCTGAACTCAGTGCACTGCCTCAGGACACGGACACACACACACACACACACACACACACACACACACACACACACACACACACACAGACACACAGACACACAGACACACAGACACACAGACACACAGACACAGACACACACGTCTTTAAATCATTGTGAGGACTGTTGGTTAATGTATCCTGTAGTGAATTAATGATAATGTTTCACCAACGCCTACAACTAATCCTAGCTCAGTAGCCTAAAGCAAATCTTTTCCAATTTTGGTGTCAGTTTTTTTAAAGCAGGGGACCAGCAAGGTGAAATAATGTCAGATCTTTCTATCCTTGTGGTAACGTTTAGTGCTCACAATGATATACAGACACACATTGTCTAGGTAATCCTAACTTGATCCCTTTACATTAACTTGATGATTACTGGAGCTCATTAATGCTACATCTACCCCTAACCTTAACTCAGTAACCTAAAGCAAATATTGTCTAAATAGCAAGCAATAACCCACAAAGCAATGACCCACAATATAAAAAATGTCAGATCTTTCTATCCTTGTGTGAATATTCGGTCCCCACAATGTAATGTAAACACACACACACACACACACACACACACACACACACGCGCGTGCGCGCGCGCACAGGAGCAATGCCATGGAGAGTAGAATGTGTGTTATTTTTGGCCCTGGTTGCCCTTTGAGCAGGAAAGTATATAAAGGGAGAGGCTGGAAATTCATGAGACTGAATGAAGATGTGAAAAATGGACACACACACGCACACACACAGAGGTCATAGGAGATAGCAGATATAGTATGACGAGTTACCCAATGTTACATAAACAGACCCCCCCCACACACACACGCACATGCACACACACACACTCGCACTATCATAAATTTAGATTACATTGTACTTGTTTAACATTCCCCATTCATATACCTTAGGTGCTCTATGTAATATCATTTGTTGTACCAAAGAAATAAGAATACAGGTTCTTAAAGGTTTTTTTTTTCTTTTTTGCAGGGTGAATCCATATTAATTACTTTAATTCATTCAATCATTCATTTTCTTAACCATTTAACTGTGATACAGCATTGAAAAATTTCTGTCTCCTCCTACCCTGGCACAAAATGGGATGGTCCAAACCTCATTATCTCACAACCCCCAGTGTTCAGTCAATGGAATCAATGTTGAATGATGGATCTTGCGGTACCACCCACCACACACACACACACCAACTGGACAAACTGTTGGTGCCACACTGCCAGATTTTGAGACCAACATCCATATGCGTGTTTCATGAAGAAATGCCAGTCAGTGGTCAATATGGCAACCTTCGCAAACAGGACACACAACTGTGAGTGCCTAATTTAAGAATTGATAATTAGCAATCCTGTTATTAAGGAATTGCTAGATGGGAAATTAGTTTTTAAACTGCAAACAGTTCCAAATTCAGACTTCTAGAGTGAATTACATATTTTAAACTTCAGTCTTCTCTAGCCCACTTTATTGCCACATGTAAAACCCTCACATAAAAATGTGGAGACATTCCAACATTCACCTTCTTCATCATTCATAAAAGCGCCAGTCAGTGCCATAGCACTGATCAACAGGAAGAGATCCTGCCAAAAGAGAAAAATCTGAATACCAGAATGTGTAAGAGCTGATATCACTTTGTCATCAAAGGTTAAAGAAACTCCTGATACACTGCAAAAAATGATGACAAACAAGACCAATCAGAGGCATTATTACTCATAAATTTATGTAACAATTAAACCTGTAGGTTTAGCTAGCGATACGCATTACGTGTACCAAAAACACAGTTAATTATACAATATATTAACACAGTACTACTGTAGTCGTGTAAAAATACACTCGCACCTTCGATTTTCATGTGGGTGTGACGCAGGATTTAAAGGTTTGTCCCAGAGGTTGGAAGAATTCCAGGAGTCCAACAGAGGATGATACGCCATGCACTACGGGTCACGAGTCCATGTATACACAACAGAGTATTTAGCACTCCTCTCCAAATGTGTTCACCAGCATTAAGAAAGTACACAAGCAGTGGAGGCTAGTTTCATGACTTGGAGCATGCTTTCATCTTCCTAGCTGGCTTTGTGCCCTAGAGTATGGGATAATTTAACTATTACTCATTTTGGAGCTTGGGGGAGCAAGTACTGTTGCTGTCACACAGCTCCACGGACCCATGTTTAGGTTCTAGGTCAGCATGTTCTCACTGTATTCCTCTGGGTATTATTTGGGTAATATGACAAAAACAAACAGATGGGCAAAAAAGTATTTAGTCAGCCACTGATTGTGCAAGTTCTGCTACTTAGAAAGACGAGAGAGGTCTGTAATTTTCATCATAGGTACACTTCAACTATGAGAGACAAAATGAGAAAAAAAATCCAGGAAATCACATTGTACGATTTTTAAAGAATTTAATTGTAAATCATAGTGGAAAATAAGTATTTGGTCACCCACAAACAAGCAAGATTTCTGGCTCTCACAGACCTGTAACTTCTTCTTTAAGAAGCTCTTCTGTCCTCCACTCGTTACCTGTATTAATGGCACCTGTTTGACCTCGTGATCTGTACAAAAGACACCTGTCCACAACCTCAAACAGTCAGACTCCAAACTCAACCATGGCCAACAACAAAGAGCTGTTGAAAAACACCAGGAAGAAAATTGTACAACTACACCAGGCTGAGAAGAGTGAATCTACAACAGGCAAACAGGTTCGTGTGAATAAATCAACTGTGGGAGCAATTGTAAGAAAATGGAAGACATACAAGACCATTGATAATCTCCCTCGATCTGGGGCTCCACGCAAGATCTCATCCCGTGGGGTCAAAATGATCATGAGAACGGTAAGCAAAAATCCCAGAACTACACAGAGGGACCTCATGAATGACCTGCAGAGAGCTGGGACCAAAGTAACAAAGGCTACCATCAGTAACGCACTACGCCGAGAGGGACTCAGATCCTGCAGTGCCAGGGGTGCCCTCCTGCTTAAGCCAGTACATGTCCAGGCCTGTCTGAAGTTTGCCAGAGCATATGGATGATCCAGAAGAGGATTGGGAGAACATCATGTAGTCAGATGAAACCAAAATAGAACTTTTTGGTAAAAACTCAACTGGAGGAAGAAGAATTCTGAGTTGCATTCCAAGAACACCATACCTACTGTGAAGCATGGGGTGGAAATCCTGCTTTTGTGCTGTTTTTGATGGCATAGGGGGCAGGCAGGGACGACTGATTCCGTGTTAAGGGAAGAATGAACGGGGCCAGTATCGTGAGATTTTAAGCCTCTAATAAACCTCCTTCCATCAGTGAGAGGCATTGAAAGAGGAAAGGGGGCTGGGAAAGCCATGCGCGTCCACCAGGAAATTCACATGTAGGATTTAAAAAAACCTTCCAATGTGATTTCCTGGATTTTTTTTTCTCATTTTGTCTCTCATAGTTGAAGTACCTATGATGAAAATTACAGACCTCTCTCATCTTTGTAAGTAGGAGAACTTGCACAATCAGTGGCTGACTAAATACTCTTCTGCCCCACTGTATCAGTAGATGGACTACCTACTCTCAATTGCCTTTAGATGTGTGTAATACCTTTGATAACCTGGCATCCTCAATATTATGACAAAAACAATGCCATTAAATTATTAAAAAGTAATACATGTATTCTTGTGAAACATATATTGCCAACTTCTACGGATGTGTAGTAGTTTTAATTACAAAAAAAACTGTTTTTAGGCCAGGAAGGTCCAAGAAAAAATGTGAATTGTCACGCCCGCCGGCCTCCCGGCTCGCTGCACCTGCTGATCACGCGCACCTGTTCCTCATTTCCCACATTCATTCCCACACTATTTAACCCTAACTCAGTTCACTCTCCCCGCGGATTCACAATGTGCCTACCCTGCCTCAATGTTTGTCCCTGTCTTGTCTGCCTCTGTTAATAAATAAAAACCCACCTCACCAAGCCAGTGGCTGGCGTTTGTCTCCTGTTTCCAACGAGGTGACCGTGAATCGCCGCTATGGAGACAGCGGCTACTGGCTATGGCTTGCAAAGCCCACCGAAGACGGTTATTGGTCGCAAACTTCAGTGCCCGGCTTGGGGAGGCGGCTAGGAGCGGGGAGGCCGTTCCCGTGGATTTCGATTGCGCTTATCGCTCGCTCAAAGGGCTCGCCCTGCGTCTCTCGGAGCCGCTGCCGGCCTCCCGCCGCCGCGGATCTCACCGCCCCCGTTCAGCTTCTGTCGGCGACCCACGCTCGACAGCCTACCTCGGCGACCCCGCTCGCCAGCCTCCCGTCGGCGACCTCCGCTCGGATCGCCAGACTCCCTGTCGGCGACCCCGCTCGCCAGGCTTCCAGTCGGAGACTCCGATCGCCAGCCTCAAGTCGGCACCCGGCTCGCAAGCCTTCCCTCGGCGATCCCGCTAGCCAGCCTTCCCTCGCGACCAACCGCTCGAAAGCACGCCCGTCGGCGACTCCGATCGCCAGCCCCCCGTCGGCGACCACGCTCGGCCAGCCTTCCCTCCGCGACTCCGCTCGCCAGCCTGCCCTCCGCGACTCCGACTCGCCAGCCTTGCCTGCCGCGACGCCGCTCGCCAGCTGCCCTCCGCGAACTCCGCTCGCCCAGCCTGCCCTCCGCGACCTCCGCTCGCCAGCCTGCCATCCGCGACTCCGCTCGCCCAGTCTTGCCTCCGCGACTCCGCTCGACAGTCTGCCCTCCGCGACTCCGCTCGCCAGCCGCCCTCCCGCGAATCCGCTCGCCCGGTGTCCGCCCGGACGTTCTCTGCTGCGCAGCGCCCGACTGCTGGCCAGTCTCCTCGGGGTCCGCCGGCGAGGAAAACCCCCGGAACCGAGGCGGGGATTCGTTCTTGGAGGCCTAGCTCCGACTCGGACTCCGTGGGGGGGGGCTGCTGTCACGCCCGCCGGCTCCCGGCTCGCTGCACCTGCTGACACGCGCCCTGTTCCTCATTTCCACATCATTCCCACACTATTTAACCCTCACTCCGTTCACTCTTACCCGCAGGATTCACAATGTTCTCCTGCCTCACTAGTTTGTCCCTGGCTTGTCTGCTTCTGTTTAATAAAACACCCTCACCAGCCAGTGGGCCTTGCGTTTGTTCCTGTTTCCAACCGAGTGTGACAGAATGATCACAATTAATGCAACAAAACAGATCATTCACAATCAAATACTATAATCATTTGGCAGCACTAGTGAATGTGAGGCTTACTTTTTATGCCATGCCTAAATTGTTATTTATTTAAGCGTGAAGCAAACTCAGCAGAGACACATTCTTCAAATTACACACCAACACTTTTACTCCCACTGTGAACTATATTTAAATTCCTAATCTACAACAATGTTATGATTGTGTGGATTATAGCTGGAGAGAAAGCTGTTCAGTAATGACACACATTACACAAATTGTTCACTGTCCCACGTTCTCATGCCATGTGCTTAAATGAACTGTTGTTTAATTATGGATATCCTAACTTGGACTGTCCCTCTTCCACATGCTGCTTTGACAGTGATGCATGTATGGACAGCCATTAGTTTTCCTGGTAAATTTGAATCGTATGGTAGCACTGGCAGAATGTGTTGTCATTTAGATGGATCGTTTAGTTGCTTAGAATAAACATATGTGTTTTGTCAATTCTCGATTATTCCTGCTGGCACAAAATATACAAATCCCATCTGTCTCTGTCTCACTTCTGGTGGAATAAAACACAACTAAAATGGCAGAAAGTGACATTTTTGGATTTCTGGAATAAAGACACACTGATGGACACACACACGCACACACGCACACACACACGCACACACACACACACACACACACACAGGGAAAGAAGCCAAGGCAAAGCCGCTGTGTTGTAGATAACAGAGTACATGCCGCTGCATTGTTTTCAGCAACTATGAATAAGTGACCTTGAAGTGTCAGGGATTCCACATGAGAATGGAATCTGTGACTTCCTTCATAAGCACAGCGAATGAAAACCACGAAACACGTGCTTCAGACTGCTCATAACTCCCAAACGGAAGATGAAAGACTTTTGATGTGACAAAGTCATTCAGGGTCAGGATCCAGAAGCCTCTCAGAGAAGAAATCAGGGAAATAAAAAACAGCAAAGACCAGCATAAGTTGTGTTTTGGATGCTGGTGTGATGGTCGATCAGCAGACCACGAGTTCGGTATTTCATGTTGATCCAAAAGCTGTGTATGCTGGTTACTGCTGGTGCCGTTTAGCTAGTGAACGCGCATGGTTTTTCTGGTAACAGTTGACCAGCAAACCAGTCTTCAAAACACAATATATCCTGTTCTTTACCTTTTTTTCTGTTTTGTGCTTTTTTTGTTTGTCCTTTAAGCAAGGAACTCCGCAAGAATTCAGACAGCATTTGGCAATGTCTGAGAGTTAATGCTGCACATCAAAATTTCCAATTTAATAATGGTGCTCATAATTTAGAGGAGGTTGAGAAACGGCTTACTGAGTTACGAGTAGACATAAATCAGACACAGCAGGTGCAATTGAAAGGCCTGGAATGCAGGAATTGGTGTTTAATAACAAATTAAATGAAGCTGACCAGACAACACATGACATATCTTGGGTTCCTACTAGGGTTGGGTATCGATTCAGAACCAGTTTCAAAATTACAAGAAGTGGGTACCTGTTAAAAAAAAAATAGAATTTCGATTCCACTTATTTGTTCCTACTAACGCATTTTATGCTTCATATACACGGCGACGCTTAAGAAAAAAGTTTAACATAAAAAAAAGTTTAAACATATAGAAAATAAAGGGGAACCATTTAGAATTTTCTATATTTCTGCATAAATATGAACTAAAACATCATCAGATTTTCACACAAGTCCTAAAAGTAGATAAAGAGAACCCAGTTAATCAAATGAGACAAAAGTATTTATTTGGCCAAGTATAATATTTTTGAAATGAGCCAATATTACATATTAGTGAATGGCAAAAGTATGTGAACCTCTAGGATTAGCAGTTAATTTGAAGGTGAAGTTAGAGTCAGGTGTTTTAAATCAATGGGATGACAGTCAGGTGTGAGTGGGCACCCTGTTTTATTTAAAGAACAGGAATCTATCAAAGTCTGCTCTTCATAACACACGTTTGTGGAAGTGTATCATGGTATGAACAAAAGAGATTTCTGAGGACCTAAGAAAAAAAGTTGTTGAAGCTCATCAGGCTGGAAAAGGTTACAAAACCATCTGTAAAGACTTTGGACGCCACCAATCCACAGTCAGACAGATTGTGTACAAATGGAGGAAATTCAAGACCATTGTTACCCTCCCCAGGAGTGGTCGACCAACAAAGATCACCGCAAGAGCAAGGCGTGTAATAGTTGGCGAGGTCACAAAGGACCCCAGGGTAACTTCTAAGCAACTGAAGGTCTCTCTCACATTGGCTAATGTTAATGTTCATCAGTTCACCATCAGAAGAACACTGAACAACAATGGTGTGCATGGCAGGGTTGCAAGGAGAAAGCCACTGCTCTCCAAAAAGAACATTGCTGCTCATCTGCAGTTTGCTAAATATCATGTGGACAATCCAGAAGTCTATTGGAAGAATGTTTTGTGGACGAATGAAACCAAAATAGAACTTTTTGTTTTAAAGAAAAGCGCTAAGTTAGGAAAAAGAAAAACACTGCATTCCATCTGTGAAACATGGTGGTGGTAGTATCATGGTTTGGGCCTGTTTTGTTGAATCTAGGCCAGGAAGACTTTCAATCATTGATGGAAAAATAAATTCTGAATTATATCAGAGAATTCTAAAGGAAAATGTCAGGACATCTCTCCATGAACTGAATCTCAAGAGAAGGTGGGTCATGCAGCAAGACAACGACCCTAAGCACACAAGTCGGTCTACCAAAGAATAGTTAAAGAAGAATAAAGTTAATGTTTTGGAATGGCCAAGTCAAAGTCCTGACCTTAATCCAATCGAAATGTTGTGAGCAGTTAATGTGAGGAAACCCACCAACATCCCAGAGTTGAAGCTGTTCTGTATGGAGGAATGGGATAAAATTCCTTCAAGCTGGTGTGCAGGACTGATCAACAGTTACAGGAAACACTTAGTAGCAGTTATTAACCACTAGGCTACCACAGTCCCTGATTTGGGGTGTAGGTTTAATATCACCTCACATTTTATGCAGATGATGAAGTCGCTTTTGTAGATTAGTCTGTGTCGGGTGGCTATTAAGGGCTGGATGTCACAATTTCTTGTTGTTCCTCCTACTGCTACTCCCGTTAGGGGTGGCCACTTGTGGATCTTCCTGATCTATATATTAGATTTGGCACAGGTATTTATGCCAGATGCTCTTCCTGACGCAACCTTCCCTATTTATCCAGGCACTATGAGCACCCTGTGCAGCTCATTTTTCCGTAAATCCCAACTTTCACCACCGAGATGACCACCATGCCATCAGACATTGGCACAGCCAGCTCTAGTCAATGAGCCAGCAGAGCTGCCTTATAGTTTCTTGTTAAATGTATTAATATGCATAAATTAGATATTCCACTCATACTTCTCTGTGTTAGGATCTGCTGCACCACGTCTGTTTTTTCCCCTTGATTCTAGAACGTTCCCCTCCCTTCTGTGGCCTGTTTTCCCCATGTCTGTGTGTGTACGTGTGCATGCCTAAAGCTGTGTCTAAAGCTGGGCGTGGTTTGCTCCTACTCAGCTCTCTAGCTCCACCCTTTGCACCTGCTGTTCCCCAGCCCTGATTGCCTGCAACCCTATATAAGCAGTGCTGTTTGCTCCTGTACAGATCAGTTCATCAGCAGTCATATTTACCTAGGCCAACTCTCAGCCAGGAGATTTTGATCCTGTTTTGTGGTAAACCTGAACGTCCTGAGTGATATTATTCTTTCCTGTTTCTGTCTGATCTGTTTGGAACTTTGTTCTTGAGTAACCTGAACTTGTTTTCTACCTAAATTGTTTCCCGACCTGGTTCCTAGAACTATAATACACTGGCTACTTTCAATGGCAGGGGATTAAAATACACAGTATGATACAATGCGACTTCTGTGTTTAGACAATAATGGCTGCTTAGTTACAACAGGACAGCAAAGTTTTTTAACATGATTCATAGGATCACTTCTGAATCACATGATGAATACAGGCATACATCACACACTAGCACACAGTGTTTGTGTAATCAGCTGATTTCTACACCAGCGTAATCAATAAAACAGTGCCACAAAAGCCTGAAGTACATGCTTATGCTGTTTTCCTTTCATTATAACACACTTGGCGGGAAAAAAAAACATTAAAACAAAGGATCAGTTAGAACAGATATCATTTTGACCAAACATTAATCTATAATATCCATTTTGTGAGTTTCCACCAAAAATCGAGTCTGAAATCAGGACTGGTTTAAAAATATTGGCCGTTTCTCAATTCCAAGTACGCGAAGTTTGCACTTGCGTACTTCCTGGTCTGGACTTGGCAAGTTCGACTTGCGAGTACTTTTTCCCGAGGATGGACGCAGTAGGTTTCTTCTACAATTGGAACAGTAGCGTAGTTGGCTATGGAGACTTGCCAGTTTACTTTTACACCTAGATATGAACCTAAAACATCTTCTATAAAGCCTGTCAGTGGTGGAAGAAGTTCTCAGAACTCTTACTTTCCATTGAATAGTTTAATCTTCGTGTAACAACGGACCGATCGCATAAAAAAAATTAAATAAAAACCTTCCCAAACACAAACGAGCACCAAAAAAATCTGATTTTAGAATGGAATTTAATTCTTAACTTCAAGTCGTATCAGACAATTCATATTTAGAATACAGGTTGAATAAATAATATGTATAATGCATAAATAACAATAAGGTACCGTATTTTTCGGGCTATAAAGCACATGATCGACTGCTAACGGATCTATTTTCATACATAAAGCGCATTAAATGAAACAAAACTCTTAAGTTCCCTCGGAAACTCAGTTTGGTATTCTTTACCTGGCACAGGGCGTCTTCTTGCTTCCTCCACTTCCGTATCATTGATTTGTTAATGATGAATTCTCTCGCAGCTGCTCTATGTCCATGTTGTACTGCGTGACTGATAGCATTGAGTTTGAAATCCGCTTCGAAAATAAATGAATGAATGCACATGCACTAATGTTGAAGCACAGATCGTATTACTCCGCTATGCTCATGACTACGGTGGCCGTGAGCTTCGTAACTTACCAAGGCCGTGCTAAAACATTTTGACAGATTTATGAGCGTCGTGTACCATCTACAATCGGTTCTAGGTCAGAAGGCTCAACCAGAATTAATGCATACATTGGGCGCACCGCATTTTAAGGCGCACTGTCGATTCTTGAGAAAATTAAAGGAGTTTAAGTGCGCCTTATGGTCCAAAAAATACGGTAATAACTTTACGTCACATCTCCGAAATCGGCTGAGCATGTTTATGTAACCTCTGTCTTGACAAACTGACCACATAGTTGAATTTTAAACAACTACAGTCTCGTCGAAAAATCTTCTAACTTCATTCCGTGACACAATAACAGTATTATTCTGAAAACTATACATCCTGTTGGGAGTCCTCCAATCCGCCATTACCGACCTGACAATGCATTGTGGATTATTTAGCCGTCCAAGTACACACAAGTCTGCTCCGATGCATCCTCAATAACATGGGCAGAGCAAGACCACATTTGGGGATTTGGAGTGTACTTGGTTAGATGCGAACTTAGAAATGGAACAGGACTTGTGACTGATAACGTTTTACAAGTACAGAAAAGTAGGCATATTGAGAAACGGCCATTGTTTTAGTTTTGTTGAACACATAAGCTTGTGGTTGCATGGAACCAATTTCCCAGCATAACAGAATAACTTATTGGCGTTCATGCCTCGTTGAAATTAATTCCACACTTAACACTCATACGCCAAGATGCTGGATAAATTTGAGAGTGGGTCTGCAGAAGAAAGCAAATTAGTAGCTTCTGACCCAACAGCAAACCAGAGTCAATCTGAGTATGAGCAGGAAGAATCAACTGAAAAAGATTTTTCCACTTAGTAATGTGTCAATTATAGTGTTAGTAAAATTGAAGGCAACATAATGGCATGCATTTGACAATGGCATTCATGTACCAAGTCAAAAATGAAACGGACCACACACAATGTGTGCTTTTCTGTGATGTCCAGCCAAGTGAGAATTTGTCAAAATGAAGAGGCATCTTTAAACAAGACACCCCAATCAAGTTCCTAAACCTGTACAGTTCAGCGAAAGGAAACTGATCTTCTTATGCAAAGACTGCAATACACGGACAAGCTACCTAATTCACCAAAGCTCTAGCAGCTTCATTTGAAGCGGCACACTTGATTGCAATGACAAGCATGATGCACTGTGATAAGGTAGCGAGTGCACTTAAGCAAATCCACCTCTCAGATCACACCATCTCCAAACGCACTGCTAACGTTGCTAAGAGAGACAATCAAATGTCAACTCATGAAGCCAGTAAAAAAAAATTTTATTTTCTGTACAAACAGAGTCTAATGATTAGACAAATGTCATACATTTAATAGTGTTTATTTGTTACAGTCACAAAGGAAAACTCTATGATGATATGCTATTCTGGTCTGTGCCAGAGGGAAGGTGTACTCAGTCCATTGTAGGAAGCTAGACCAGTCCTATTGGTTGGTAGCAACCTGTTAGTTTCAGTCAAAAGGACTGAAAGCAAAACCTCAACATGTCACACCACACTTCTAATTTACCCACTGCATTATCCACTTGGTAGCGGTTGCTACCAAGACACTAGAGCCTGAGCTTAAGAATGTGCTCCAACCAGCAACCAAAACAGTGAATTGCAGGTATGCCATTTAACGTCCATATGATCTATGACTAACAGACCAATTCATAAATATTTTCCAAAGGAGGACATTCTGCAGAAATACCCCTGAGTACGAAAACCATTTATCTATTCCTCTAGCAATGACCTATCTACTGAAGGTATGCTGTTCGAGCTCTCAATGACCAGGCATTACAGACTTCTTCTGCCACAAAAACACTGGATGAGTTCTGGCTGTCAATTGTGGAAGGACACCTCGCAACGTTCCTGGGTTACATCATTTCCATAGATGGCATTCGTATGGGCCTAGCCAAGATACAGACTGACACTAATTGACCTAAACCCCAGTCAGTTGGTGAGCTTCACATTTCCTAGACTTTTCATACTTTTTAGATGCTTTATCCTGTCACTTGTCACCATTTTATTGCCTCCTGTTCTGTGTGTGCTGCTAACAAGACCTCCAAGACCCTTCCAGCAGAAAAATTAATGCCCCTGCCAGTCCCTGAATGGCCATGGTCCCACATCACAATTGATTTCATTCCTCATCACCCTCAATAACAGAGCAACAATGCCAATCTGTCCACTGTGGAATGCTTTTCCAGAGCTGTTCATTTCTCTTCCTGGTCCTCCCTCACCTTTCCACACTATGGGGCTACTGTTTGCTTACCGGTTCCACCATTATGGCCTGCCGAAGGATATCCTTACTTTAGTTCACATCTGGAGGGCCTTTGTGGAGAAACTGGGAGCCGATATCCACCAGACTCACACGCAGTCCAATGGAAAATGCAACAACATGAACCACAAGCTAACTAACTTTCTATTTCTAACTTCTTTGTATTTATTTTGCCACCAACCTGTAGGACTGGTCTCACTTACCATCCTGGGGAATGGACACCACAGTCCCACACCCATCAGCCAGCAGTCTGGTTTTCCACTCGAGATATGTGTCACCCACGTGGAGAAAGAACTCTCTGGTCTGACAACACTAGACACACACTTCCATATTGTTTGTTCTGAAGTTTCATTGTAAAGTCCTAAATTACAAAGACTTTCTAAAGAATAAAGTGTTTTGAGTAAAATATAAGCAAAAAAAATCAGATTAGTAGTACTTTTACTGAAGTAAGAACTTGCATACTTCTGCCACTGCTGGTTTCATTGATAGTGATTAGGTCTGTTCATTACAATTTCGGGAAACTATACGAAAAGGACAAGCATATCACAAGACACAGTTCATGGGTGTGCGCTGAACCATAGGGGTATAACTAAGGGTGTGAAAACCTACTGTGTGCCATCGTATCACTAATCACTACTACCATGGAATTTAATAAGTATGCAAGCCTCATCATGCATACAGGGCATGTGTAGAATATGTGTAGAACAAGCGCAGCACTATGCACTAAACAGTACAGTATGAACAACTGCATCAGACCTACACAAGCGTAGCAGTTGATTGACTGTTCAGGATGGAGAAAAGCATAAACAAGGTGTCTCAGCTGGGTAGGGAGTGAATATGATTGGGGGTGGGGAAGATGGGTGTATGGGGGTGTGAGTCTGTTGGGAGGGAGTTTCTCTTAATGACCAGAAGCAGCTGGGCTTTAATTAACCTCCACAGCTTCTGGGAGATCGCAGTGGGCCCAGTAGGATGGGGAAGGGAGAGAGGGAGCCAGACAGACACAGGGTGCATCCCATTTCTTCAATGTTGTGTAATTGTTTCCTTTCTCTGATTACTTTCCTTGATTCCTATCTCCTCCCTTTGAGGATGCAAGGAAAGGGAATAATGAAAGGAAATGAGAATCCAAAAATCAAGGCTGAATCATTTGCCCAGTGAGTCCCTCTAGTTCACTAACATATGACATTAGTCAAGTGACAGTACTATTCCATGACTTACCCAGCTGTACATTGCACGCAAGCACATCCATATCTCAGCAGTACCGTCACGAGGTGTGCAGCGAAGCACGAGAACCTCATGAAGCACCACATAGGGTCACCGGAAAGATACTGTTGTAACTATAATTTGCTCAGGCAGAGATGAACAGCGTTACTGTGCTACAAACTGCATGTGGCACACAGCCTTCTAGGTTAGAAAGCAGACAAAGTAGATCAGCAGTTACAATGGAAACAATAACTGAGTAATATATTAACATGTATGATTTCATATAAACTAGTAATTAACTGCAGTCAGCTGTATTTTAGCTCGATCAGAGCTGTGATGTTGGAGAAAAATAATCAACATCTTGTTACCTATCGGAATTGTGGATTTAACTGTGCCATTGTATAACTGATATTAGTTAAGACCGGGCAGTGTGACAACATGAGACTGTCAATGCTTCCAAGAATACTGTGTGTAATTCCAGTACATAAAACACTGACACTACCATTACGCACAAAAAAACAAAACAAAAAAACCACAAAGGACAGGAAGTAAAATCTAAAATCTGTTCATTTTTCTTTGGCAGGCTAAGTTATTTACAATGGACATGAAATGCTTTTTAGTATGAATGCCTCGTTTTGACTTGCGCATCACTTGCAAACGTATAATACCATTACACATACCTTGTATAATATATTGTATACACACACACACACACACACACACACACACACACACACACACACAGACACACACACACCATGTATATCATGTTAAAACTATCTAAAAGTAAAAACAGCATTTTTGCCTCAGTAAACAGATCCAGTAAAATTACAATGTTTTAGACAATCTTAAACGTACTGTATATATAATTTATAATAAAATGTCTTAGAAGACTCAATCTCTAAAATAAAGCCATACTCTGTCACAGTCATACGCTAACACACAAATGCTTTCAGCAAATTTCTCCTTATCATTAAGCACACCCTGCATCCTTGTCTCCCTAAAGATTTAAGTGACGCAGATGGAAGGAGTGAGGGGTTGTCTGGTCTCCTGTTAAATCTGACATAACACAGAAGCTTCAGTGCTCCAGGGAGACAATGATCCAACCAAATTCATCACTGACATGAGGACAATCAGCTTTCTCAATTATACACATACGCCTCTCAACAAGGGATTAACCAACCAAAGCTCTGTTCAGTGCACAACACAAGAAAACAAAGAACCTGAAAACCAATAAGGTCTGAATAGTTGCCTTACAAAGTATTCAGCTTGAATAGAGAGAAAGTAAAATAATCAGTCAAAGAAAAAAAAAGGTTACCTATGACAGTGGTTTTGAATATTATCAAACACTACAAAAACATAATACTGGCCAAAGAGCACCAACCAAAATATAGTCACAGACTAAATCCCAAACTTCAGCTACCTAGATGTTTTAACAGCCAGAATGATTGGAGTTTCATCTAATAAGTGTACTATCATAATAGGTAGTTTGTCAGAACAGCAGAACAAAAACATACAAAGCTGTAGTCACGCTACACATTTGCAGTTTGCATGGCTCTGTAAAATAGCTGGGACAAAAGGCAGGGCTGGGATATTGGCGGTGAAGTCAACCATTTTGGTGAGAATGTGGAAGGATTGAAGCTTTACTTGTGCTTCAAGGGTGGCTAGCAGGTGGATAGCACCACCACCTCACAGCAAGAAAATCCTGGGTTCAATCACAGGGTGAAGCAGCCTGGGTCCTTTCTGTGTGGAGTCTGCATGTCCTCCCCATGTCCACGTGGGTTTACTCTGGGTACTCCCACAGTCCACAAACATGCGTGTTAGGTTAACTGATTACTCTATACTGGCACTGACTAGTCGTGTGTGTGTGTATATATATATATATATATATATATACACATACATATACACACACACACATACATACATACATACATACACGACTAGTCTTGATGTAACCTTGTGTTTGGATGTAACTTGTGTGTGTGTCGCTAAGTTGGTCACTGATGCTGATGAAACTTGTGCTTCAACGGAGAAGAAGGGTTATGAAAGAGAGAAGGTTGTGGGTTCATCAACCTGTAAAATCAGTTGGTGTTATTAAATGTCATGCTTACATACAGCTACATTTCCTCCATTTTTGGCTCTACAGTACAATATATAATGCCCACCCGTTCAGGTTACCAGGGCCAAAGCAGTAGTACATTATACAAGTTGTAAATTTGTATGTCAGAGTTCACCAAATTTGAACTCACTCGCAAAATTTATTCACCCTGGAAGTCTGTGGTGCCGCTCATCATGGTGAAATCCATTAAAATAGAAGTGATTTCCCAAAAAAACCCTCACAAAGGTCTAGTGACCATTGCTTAAAACTGGAGGCTGATTGTTTTTCTATTCATGAAATTGGTTTGATCTGAACTTAACATTGTTTAGTGCACAAATGCATGTGATGTCAAAAGAGTACAGATCTCAGTACAGATCTATACAGTACAGTATAGATCTCACATTGGAAAAGACAAATCAAGAAGCATTCTGCCCTCACACCTGTGATATTTCTCTCAAACATGCAACAGAATTGTGCCGAGAGTCAACTTAATGTGTCATAAGTATCAAAACATCATTGGTTATCGACCTTGAGTTCTCTTTTTACTGTACTAAAAATGTTCTTTACTTTACATTACATACCTAGTTAAAGTCCTTACAAGGAAATCCCAATAACAGTGTGAATGTGGAATAAGGTCAGTATAACTGAATGATTAACACATTTGTTGTAGATTCATATGCAGATTGAGACTCCTGCTGAGAATTAAAGTTACATTTTAACTTACATAGGTATTTCAGCTCAAGAAGAAGTTACGTAACCTCAATATCAATATAGAATCCCAGAATCAACCACACACACACACACACACACACACACTTGCTGGAACCTTCACCTGCCTAACGGACACATTCAGAGACAAAATGACACCAGGCTGGAAATTCCTTCTTCAGTCTCCACAGCTGTGTATTAATTTCTGTCAGCGCCTGGTTGGATGTAATGAAGCTCAGACCTTTATGAGCCAAAGTGGGCTGTTTTAAATCACTTAAAACGCAGAAGCAGAGAGAGAGCGAGAGAGAGAGAAAAGAGAGTGTAATGAGTATACTGACTGAATCAGCCAACTAAAATCACAAACAAAGCTGGAAAAAAGTCACTCATTTTAACTCATGGACATAAAGAGATAATACATTGCATGATCACAAACCAAGGCTCTCTGCTCCACCAGCTTCAGAAAACGTGTTTCTAAAACTATTCATGTAAACATATTGTGGATGTGTTCATTTGGTACATACTTTCAAAGTTACATACAAGTGAGAAAAGACACAATAAAGCACTTGTATTAACTAACAGCCAACTAAGAGCCTCACTCAAGCCAGTCACTTTTGACGATGGTACAAACACAGCAACGCATGAATAGCACGGTGCTTTCACTAATTCCGAATTCAATTCTGCATTATGAATTATGTATCATGTACAGAGCTTTAAACACGGCTCAGCCACTCGTGAGTTTGTTTATGAGAGCGGTGCGTGGATGGCATGGTGGCTCAGTGGATAGCACCGCCGCCTCACAGCAAGAAGGTCCTGGGTTCAATCCTAGGTTGGAGTGGCCTGGGCCCTTTCTGTGTGGAGTCTCCATGTCCTTCCCGTGTCCATGTGGGTTTACTCCGGGTAATCTGGTTTCCTCCCACACCGAGATGTGTGCTTGGTTAACTAATTAATCTAAACTGACACTGACTGTGTCTGTGTGAATGTTACATAAAGACTATTCACGCACACACACACACACACACACACATATATATATATATATATATATATATATATATATATATATATATATATATGAATAGTCATGATGTAACCTTGTGTGTGTCACTGATACTGACAGTCACGATAAAGAAACCAAATACACATGAGAGCGGTGCTGAAGCACGAGAACGTGTTAAAAGATTTTGTGTTTTCATATCTAGTCTTAACAGCAACATTCAGAGCACACCAGTGTCCTAATAATTTAAGGCTACATTACAACATGAACTTTTATGTACAGTTAGGAAATATGAACCCTGAACCATTCCTTATTTGTTTTTACAACTTTGATTTATATCATATTTTACGTTGCTAAATGTTATAGCAGCAATTGTATTAAATACAAAGATGCCATTTTGCCATTGTTTGTTTAATTTCAGTTATTCACTTTGTTATTTCTTAAAGAAAAACACTTAAAAACCTAATAATCAGAATCTGAAAAAAAGAAAAAAGGAAAAAAATAAACCAGATGACTGGCAGCTCAATCTATCTACCGAAAGCAGACACTACATTAACCACTGGGCCACCACTGTGTCATTACACTGTTTAAAAAGTGCTTCATTAAGAGATTATACAACAGTCTAATGACCCAGGTGGGACTTGATGTAACAATTCCCTGCTCCTATGGCTAATGCCTCATCCCTCAGGCCAATTGGCCAGTATGGGGATCAGTTTAGACATATTAAAGTTGTGTAAGGTTTTGATGCTTTTGACGCTCTACTTGACTGCTAAACCAGCACTGATGTTGTAGTCTGCTTATACACCAATAGTCTGCTTATACACCAACCAAACTACCCAATTCAACTGAGATAGACAAAATAACAAGTATCTAGCCTGTGATGAAACAAATATTTCAGAATAGCTTGTGGAAAGACAGGCTCAAAAAGTGTCGATCCAGTAAACATAAGTCCACCATTAAGCTTAAATTTACTTGTAATCTGTGAAAAGTGAAACTTCCCATTTTGACCCCGGTTATCCTGGTCAGTATATAATTCTATTCAGTATATTGAATATAATTCAAGAATAAGAATGTTACCACTGATATGAACAATATGCCCCGGTGCCCTGATGTATAATGAATCAGCGTCTGCAGCTGGGAATTGTAGTATCCCAGTCCCACCTGGATTGTTGAAGTAATCAGCATTTCAAACTGCTTGACCAGCAGGCCAAAATAAACTACATTAGAAGAATTTTAAAAAGATGTACTGTTGCATAAGCACTGGAAAGTTCATTATTTTCTTACCAAACATTTCAACACTCTAAGCCGTTCCAAGCCTTAATTTAAATAGAGTGTTGAGGCTGAATCATGCACCCAGATTAAACAAACATATTAAACATATTATTATGACTCAGCTGGCCAAAGCAATGCAAGGAATCCATATACAGTTTAACATTTGTAAAATAAAGCACAAAGAGACACCATCGCAAACACGCTGTTTAGACAACGTGCACATGCCCCAGTAAAATCACTAGATCACCCACTAAAATCCCATCAGTCAAAGTCAGCTTTATCTTGGATTTCTGAGTAACGCTACAGGACATGCACCGTGAATTCACTACAGGCACTACGTTTCCCATAATGCCACAGAATCTTTCCAAAAGCTTGAGCAGCTAACGCTTTCAGTCAGAGCCAGTTACTTTCGGTTTCTCACATGGAAAAATGGACGACAACAAATAATTAAAAGAAAGCCAAACATATCCTACAGGCAAGTTAATGACAGCTCATAGCTACGTGTTTTGACTAGCGACTTACAACCATATAACCTAGCAAAAGTACATATTACACTACTAAATCAAAAGCATTCATGAAACTAGCAAAGGCAGTTATGATAGCATAAACAAAATTAATGCAATTAATAAACATTTCTTCAGTGTTAATTTGCTCTTCATGTCTCATCCATGGCAGACTAACACCCAATTTTGTGTTAAATCACTTTAGTGTTTTTACTTTTTACGCACAATTGGGTCTCTATGACTGATTAGCAAGCAGAGGTGTACAGCTGTGCCCCTCTACATTCTGTGTGTGCCCCCAGCATGACAAGTAGTCTAGAAACACTCCTGGTTCACGTCTTCTAAAAAAATGTCTACAAATGAAATGTCTAAGTCAGGTATCAGTTCTGCCAAGCAAGGACCTTAACCTTCCACTGTACACTTAATTCCAAGTCACTCTTGAAAGGACACCCATGCTGGTTGCAAAAGATCTACTACCCAAGAGTTTTGGGCAGGGTTTAATAGCCGTGGTGTGGTATTTCAAATAAAGCCAAAGTCACTAAAAACATTTACTAAAAACAATTATTAATATCCCCTTTTTTAATTCAGTTGAGTCATTGGCACACCTAAAACACACAGATAAAGAGCTAATGTGTGTAAGAGTGTTATGCCTTCGGAAACAATCAACACTTTGATGTTGGAAACATGATGTTATATCAGGTGATGATAAGCATTTTTCTTTGATGCACTAATCCCAGTTTTTCTCCGCCAACACAGATACTAATACCTGAACTCTGCATATCATTGACGAGAAATGACTATGGCAGATTTCCCACTTACTAACTTAATTTAATTAAACAAAAAATGTCTACCAATAACGTGATAATTCATAATTATTGCATTTATGAGCTTTCTGTTCTGTTAATAAAAAACAGTGTTTTTGATGTTTATCAAGTTCTGGACTAACACACTTCAAGTGAACAGGAAAAGCAACTGCACTGGACATATCTGGCTAATCTGATTTGGTTATCAGATCCAGAGTAATGGATCAGAGCATCACTAGTTTTATCTATCTATCTATTAGAGATTCACGATTGGGCACGATCGGGCAATTTTCGCTCCAAAAGTGTGAATGGCAATCGGTCAGTATATTATCCTGATTTTAATTTAAGATGAAATTGTTATGGTGTAAATGATGTGAGCCTGGAAGGGCACTGATGGTGCATTTCTGTTGCTGTTATGCTGCTGGCTATACCAATAACAAAATATCAGCTTCCTGGAAATATTCTAGGGTAAGTGAGGAGGACATCAAAAGTGCCGTCTGAAATGTCTGCAATGACAAAGTTGTCTGAAGATTAGCTAAAGGGAAGACTTTTGGTAGGACCAATTTGATACATCACTTGAAAATTCATCACTCAGACAACAAGGCAAATATGTCAAATTCAGTGGGGAGAAAGCTTTGCTACTAACAACACTGGTTCAGAAAACCCAAAATTACAGTGCAAAACTAAGCCATTGCAACCACTGTCAAGTCAAGTCAAGTCAGATTTATTTATATAGTGCTTTTTACAATGGAGCATTGCCTCAAAGCAACTTTACAATTTTAGATTATCTTCCAATATCTACGACCAATCCCAAATTGAGCAAGCCTAGGGCGACAGTGGCAACGAAAAAGCAATGCTAGACGTCATTTGCCATGTGTGGCACACACAATGTATCTAGTGGTAATGAAAGGATACTCTCATAGTGCAGCATTATCATAAAAAGAACAAAATCAGCAATTAAAAAAGCAGTTGGCTGATTGGCTATAAATAAATCAGAATCAAAAAGACAGATGTTGAATGCTCAACAACCTTAACGCCAAACTTTTAATTGTTATATAAAGCTAGTTATCACCCTGTGATTATGTCCAAACAGGTAACTGAACATAAAACACACAGCACAACTTCATGCAAGATATAGCATCTTCCACACTACACAGACACTGCGGACTGCCACTTTGCCTACATGGTACCTTGATTTCCATACAGGGCACTTGCTAAATGACACACTCAAAAACCTCTGTGCAAAAAAGTCTGTCCACACAACTTAAACAGAACTTGCATCCTGGTTCTTCTGTTCATTCTAGCACTACATCACCAACTTCAGTCAGCGGAACAAAGATCAGCCAGATTGATCCTCACTCCAGCATATTGCTTAGCTTGTGTGAGTAAGTCTCGCTCTTGATAAAAACAAAGCTGGAACAGGTGGAATGCAACTCTAGAACAAAAATTAAGTTAAGGTACCTTCACAGATCGTGACGCAGCCTTACCTGACACGCTGGAGATGCGGCTGTGTTTTCTCCGTCATCAGCCTGACGCGTTGCCATTATTTCATTCCAAACCGCCAAGGTGAAGATCTGTTAGATCCCAACATGGAGGAGATCAAAGACAGAAGAAGTCCAAAATAAGTGGAGTAACTCAAAAGCTCTAATCCACACCATCTGCTCGTCTCATGTAGTCAGAATGCAAGGATCTATAATAAAAAAGACAAGTTAATAAAGAACAAAAAACTCCTGACAATACCAATGATAAAGCAAAGCCTAGTGTGATCATGACAACACCCTACCCTACCCTAACTAGTGCATGTGTCCTATACATTTGAGTATACACATTCTTTCAGTATATTTCATATACTCTGTACAGCCAAAAGTATTTAGACACCCTTTCCAATATGTGATCGCTGTTATTTCAGATACATTCATTGCTAACAAGTTAATACTGAACCATACTGGCATAGAATCTTTATAGACCAACAATAGCAGTATAACTGTGCAGAAAACCTCTCAGCAACTTTGCACAGAACCTTACGCCCATCCCATTCTTTGAGATGAATTGGAATTTCAAAACAGTGAGCCACGGCGTACTGCCCAACATCAGTGCCCCATCTCATGGTCATGTTCCAGAAACTAGAGGGCAGCCTTTTCAGAAGAGTGAAGACTTCAAACTTTACTCATAGAACAAATCTTTTGGATTTTGAATGTAATTATTGGGTGACTGCAAACTGGAATGTGTGATGTAAGTGCACCTTGTACGTACACAGGTTTTTATATGTTGTTTAGTCATTACCCCTCTTCCTCAATAGTAACTTATAGTAGGTCGGTGGTGAACCATTCTCAAACCAGTAGTGAGACCAACATAGAAGTGATATAACTGTGAGGTGCCAGTCTGAGTATCAAGTGCAGCAGCATGGCTGGAGTTTTTAAATACCTCAATGTCAGGTCAAGAATAGAGTTTCTCCCCCAAATAAATCACCAGCCAAGAGCACTAACAATAGTGACAACGATGAAGGACTACAACAGAATTAACACATACTTTGCGTGGGAATGAGAAATGTGTCTCTTAGTGTACACCTACAAACTGTAGCAATACAGTAGGTATTGGGAATTCAGGTTCATGCCAGCATCACACTACATACACTACAATGTCAGTGTACCTGCTGGACTGAGCATGGTTCATGGTGGAGGAAGATTGGGTTTGCACGGCAGAGGCAATCAGTATTTGTACAGCACACATACCAAAATCATCTATAAGGTGTGATCTGTATGAGTTTACATATGGAACGGCTGAGATTCAATCTGTTTACCCACATGAATGGATTGTTTTCACCCATATATTGTGGAAACATTCGCGACTAGTGTTTACTAATTTCAAACAGCAAAGTCACAGCAAATAGAGACCAATGACATGCCGACTATTTTGAAGACAACGAAATGATCACAACGTAGATCCTGAACCTCATCAAGATGCACCGTTCCAATAATGAAATAGCTATAGAATCGTTCATTCACCATTTAAAGCCCGAAGAGAAAACACACGAGTTTCAAGGTTGTTAGCCCTACCTGTTAGGAAGCAAACCGCCTGAACCCAGAGTGAAATGCATGGCTTCGGTTCTATTGCACAAATCTCCGCGCGTTTTGGTCCGACAATAAAGTGCGCATAAAATTATTCCGTCATCAATTCACTCAAAAACTCCGCGATTATTACGGTTACAGCGTTATTCCGTTAAAGCAGATTCGTTCAGATCCCATGTAAATCCTTCCGAAACGATGTAACGATGTCCTGTGTGGACACTTGTTCAAAAGTGAAGGAAAACAGGCTGGATGTTCGTAAGCTGAGGAGCGGGCTTGTGATCACTGGCTGACTGAATCTCAGGGGCGCTTTCACAACCAGCGCTCCGTCCTCCGGCTATTAGAGAATCGGCGCCCTCTGCTGGTAAACCAATGCACCCCATATAATATTTAGCCAATCAGATTCGTCCTTGCAATAGGCGTGCCGTGGACATTTCATTCATTCTGTTCTATCAGGGTTAAAAGAAGGGAGCATGGGTTTAAAACGGATATTGTTGTATCTTATTTTTTATATTTTCTTCAGGAATTGCTAACTTTCTTTCCTGCTTAGTACTCTCAACAGATAATTCTTTGTAGGTGATTTTAATATTCACTTTAACAATGAGCAGGATCCATTTAAAACTGCTTTTGAGTCCATGTTAGAATCCATGAGCGTCACTCAGAATGTTTAGACTTTAGATCTAATATTAACATTTGCTATCAATATAGATAACAGTGATGTTTTCCTGCAAAGTGATTTGATTTCAGATCACTATCTTTTAGTATTTGAGCTGTTTCTTATAAACAAAATCTTACTACCTCGTTATCACACCAAGCGCACTATTACATCTACTACTCCAGCTGCGTTTATTAATAACCTACCAGATTTAAAATTTAATATACCTACAGAGCCCAATGATCTTGAGCGTGTAAAGGACCAATTACAATGTGTTTTTTGTTCAACCCTGAATATGACTGCTCCTGTTAAGGTCAAGCGCATTAGAGAAAAAAGGATAGCACCATGGTATAATGACCACACCCATACCTTAAAGCAATCAGTTTAGAATGTAAGTGGCGACCTAGTAAATTAGAGGTATTTAAGATTGCTTGGAGGGATAGCATGGTAGAGTATAAGCATGCCCTCACTAAAGCTAAAGCTGCATATTTTTCCTCAATCATAGAGAGAGAGAAAAAAAGAATAATCCTAGATTTCTCTTTAATACAGTCTCCAGATTAACTGAAAACCATACAGAAACTTATTTTCACGTTCTGCTTAATTTTAACAGTAATGATTTCATGACTTTCTTTAATGATAAGATAGAATACATTAGGCATAAAACTCGATGCTCATCACATCACCAAACTATTTAGCAACCTTCCAGATGCAGCACTAGTGAAGACATCTGTTTAATTAGCTGTAAATCAAGACTAGAATGTTTTACCTCAATTACTAATACTGAACAATCCGTACTGATCAGCTCGTCTAAGTCATCAGTGTGTTTATGAAATCCAATTTCTACTTGTTTATTCAAAGAAGTAATACCTAGTATTAAAGAGCCTCTGCTAATTATTTTAAATTCATCCCTTACCTTTGATTATATGCCCAAATCAATTAAGTGTGCTGTTATTAAACCACTGATTAAAAAAGCCAATCTTGACCCTTGTGTGATATCGAATTATAGGCCAATTTCAAATCTACCTTTTCTCACCAAAATCTTAGAAAAATCTGTCTATCAGCAGCTCTGCAGTTACCTAAAAAAGTAATGGTATTTATGAGACATTTCAGTCAGGATTCAGGTCCCATGATAGTACTGAAACAGCATTAATTAGGGTACTAAATGACTTGTTAATGTCCTCAGATAATGGATGTATTTATTTTCTTGTTCTATTAGATTTAAGTGCAGAATTTGACACTATAGATCATGATGTTTTACTGAATAGATTAGAAAATACCGTAGGTGTTAAGGGATTGGCACTTTCTTGTTTTAAGTCCTACTTGACCGAGCGGTACCAGTTTGTTTATGTAAATAATCTACGTTCTAAGCTCTCAAAAGTGAAGTTTGGTGTGCCTCAGGGGTCAGTGCTTGGCCCGCTTTTATTCTCTCTGCACATGCTGCCACTCAATTATGCGGCTCAATTATTCGTAAACATGGCATTAGTTTCCACTGCTATGCAGATGATACACAGCTGTATATATCAGCCAAACCAAATTGCCTCCTTACAATCAGCAAAATTGAGGACTGTGTAATGGAAATAAAAGATTGGATGTCATTTAATTTTCTCTTACTTAACTCAGATAAAACTGAGGTTCTATTAGTGGGATCCAAGGCTATGAGAGACAGGTTGGATACATCTATCCTAAATCTAGCTGGCTGTTCAGTATTTCCCAGTCCGTCTGTAAAAAACTTAGGTGTCCTATTTGATTTGATTGATTAGATCTCTCCTTTGATGCGCACATTAGCAACATCACTCGAGTTGCTTTCTTTCAATTATGTAATATTGCTAAACTTAGAAATATTGTCTCTTTTAATGATGTGGTTCATGCGTTTGTAACGTCAAGATTGAATTACTGTAGCGCTTTACTTATTGGATGCTCTAGTAAATCTTCTTCTTAATAAATAAACTTCAATTAGTTCAGAACGCAGCTGCCCGAGTGCTAACTTGAACTAGAAAATTTGATCATATCACTCCTGTTCTATCATCACTACACTGGTTACCAGTTAAATTCCGCGTTGACTACAAAATACTTCTTATAACATATAAAGCTCTACATGGCCTGGCCCCACATTATCTGAGTGGACACTTCGTTTGTGCAGGACTTCTTTTAGTTCCTAGAATTAAAAAAGTCACAGCAGGGAGAAAGACTTTCTCATTCATGGCCCCCCAACTATGGAATAAACTTCCCACTTTAGTTCGAGACTCAGACACTCTCCACATTTTTAAGTCTAGACTAAAGACATACACAGGCTCTTGGCTAGACTTAGACTGGGATGCATGGCTCAGCTTGCTGGGGCTGGAGTCTGAAGTCATGTCTGGACTGCCTGCCTTATCCTTTAGCTGGGAGTGTCTGGTGGGTGGTCTGGCTGGGCTGAGCTTCTGTCCTCTTGATCTTGACTCATGCATCCTTGCCTTAGACTAAGGGCAGAGCTGGGGGTTCATAGTCAAAAAGCTTTGTGGTGATCTGGGATGGTGGGTTGCTGTCTTCTGCCTCCCATGGGGTTGCTGATGTCTCATGTGATCCCTCTTGGCTGTGTTACCTTCTGGTTCTCCTCTTTCTAGCTATACTGCTATAGCTAATGCTGCTGGAGTCTCATGCTACACATGGCATCAGTGATTGTTAATAGACTCTGTGCTCTTAATCCATAACTAATTACATTTTCTGTTTTCTCTCCGAGCTGTGTTCCGGTACCAGTTCCTGCACCACACATGATGTTCATGATGTTCATCCACTTCAACTCCATTCAAGTTGTTTCCATCATCTGCTCCAGCCCCACCATACCCGGGCCACAACAGAGGGCAGTAACTCCCTCACTCCTCCAGTTGGCAGGGGCCAAAGTGCTGGCAAAGACTTTCCTGCTTAGACTCAAGATCCTAGAATGACTCTATGTATCGGACTACAAAATGCTGATATACAGATTTTACATTATTTTATTTGAACTGTCACTATAAGACTTATTTGTTTAGATAAAATAGGTTCATTCTTACACGTATCATCTATGCCACCCAAGGAGGATGGGTCCCAATTTGGGATTGGCCATAGATATTAGAAGATAATCAAGAATGGTAAAGTTGCTTTAAGACAATGCTCCATTGTAAAAAGCGCTGTATAAATAAATCTGACTTGTCTTGATTTATATAAATATTGTCACACTACAGTCGAGGCACATAATACCTCTTGTTGCTGGCTGATAGGATTGCTCTTATCCAGAGCGACTTACAATTGATACAGTCAATAACTGCAACTAAACGTTTCCTGTAACTGTTGATCAGTCCTGCACACCGGCTTGGAGAAATATTAGCCCATTCCTCCATACAGAACAGCTTCAACTCTTGGATGTTGGTGGGTTTCCTCACATTTAAATGAAAAAACAAAACAAAACAAAAAAAACAATTAGCACATCATTTTGTATGATGATGTCTGGGTGTTGCACAGAAACAGTTGGCTATGTCTGAGGGAGTAAATGCTGGGTGAGGGATCATCTTCCTGCCACTGCTAGCTGTCAGCTGTTTGAAACATCAGCAAATATGGTGGAAGTAGAGTCCGTTCCTCCAACCAAATTCACTCGTGTATGTATAAAGAAGAAACCTGCACTTACTTGCCTCCTGCCCTCTGCTCTCAGAAGTGGGGTTGAGCAATAAATGGTGAATATCATTAGCCTGGAGAATAAGAGTAAATAATAATAATAAAGTAATAAATTACCACTCTGTTAGGAATAATAAATGGCAAGCTATTTTCCCAAAAAATTTATTTATTGTTCATTTACATGATTGTTTTTTCCAAGTTTCTTGAGGAGAAACTAATTCTGGAATTGGTTGCTTCTTTGATTTTAAGACAGCAGCACAGATGGGACCAAAACCCACAATTCCAGCTTGAGAGACTGACACCTTATCAATTAGGGCACAGAAGAAAAAGGTGTCTTATAAAAGAAGCATGAACAATAGATTCTTGATCCTCATTACCAATGCATGTTGACATGGCAAGACCTAATTTAGTAAATCTGCCAAGTTTAGTTAGATTTGTTAGGTTTATTTTAAATTTTTGCAGTATTTTATTTTATTTGCTTTAATAAAAATAATAAAAATGGGGGAAAAAAGGATTTTTTGTTAGATTTGTTAGATACAATATATGATTTTATGGAGTTATTGCACATAATTAAAATGCGTGCAAAGTTTCGGGGTACTAGCTCCCAAACTAAGTAATTAATCTCTAAATGTTGTAATACTTCTTTCTGGCTTCCAGAGTGCTTAAGTGTTATCAGACACAGAACATGGATGCCATGCAGAACTAAAGCATGAAAAAGAAGAGAGTTTACAGCTCATCTGGACAAGAACAAAGGGAGCCAGTGTTGAGCTCGGCTGCCTCTCAATGGTACAATGGATTAGGGACAATAGGAGGGACTCTTGTGACCCGATCTGAAAAAAACTCTGAGTCCGAGAAAGGAGGCTTTGGTTCTGCTATTGTTTGAACACCATGCACATAGTCCACAGAAACAATGCTATATCTAACAGCTTCTGTGTGCACACCCAGAGCCACCAAACTAGCTCCTTTACTCATGTACTAATTCATCGAACTCCAGCATGCATCAAAGTTAATCGTATATTGATGTAACTGTGTAGTATTAGGTACCATGACTCTTTGTAACTAATGTGTGTAGCACTTCTGTGTAATAGGATGTAATCCAACAATTGTGGTTTGTAATTGTTCTCACTGTTTCTGAATGATGATGATGATGATGATGATGATAATTAAGCTTGGGAGTTTTTTGTTAATTTACCCAGCTAGCTAGCTAGCCATAAAAAAAGCATTATCCTGCTGAAAAATGCCAGTCGGAAAACCTGTCATAAGAGACAACACGTGGTCGCAGGATGTCCTGCACATATCACCAATCTGTTAGTGCCCCTCATATCACTACTGGGGACTGTTGTATGTGATGGCTCCACAGCTCATCACAACAGCAGTTGGTTCAGTGCGTTGCTCCACAACAAAGGCACGATTGATGCGCTCACCTCAAGGCCTCCATATTCATACCCAAATCATCGGATCCCAAACAGAACCTGGATTTGTCACTAAAGATGATACAGTTCCAGTCCATACCAGTTCTGGTTTCTCGTTCATGACACAACTGCAAATGAAGGTGACGATGGCTGGCTGCCAATGGCAGGACACCTAATGGTCACTATGACAACAAATTTCCTTTTGCTAAATGATTGGAAATGGGCCACTGGTGTTTAGATAGTGGACAATGAAGCTGAGGGTGTTGCTCATGGTTGTCTGCAGAGCAAAAAATCCTCTCTACTGGTGGTCTGTCTGGGCTGTCTGGAACCTGTTCTCAGTATGTGCATACTCAGAGGGGACCACTGCTCCCAACACCTCCTAACAGCCAGAATGGGCTAGATGGTGTTCCATACTGTATGTCAAAACCACCTTCCTGTTTTTCTCAGTTCAGTGATGCTTGCCCTCTCAAAGTCTGTCAGTTGGGCACCGCATGTCTAGCAGTCAGTGATCTCTCACCAAGAGGTACACTACCCAAAAGTAGATAGCCTTTTTATAGGGCAAGGGGAAGCACTTTTACATTCTCTTGTGAGAAGGCCTAGTGTCTAATCAGACCACACCTGTAACCATGTACATATCTGCCTGAGACTTAACTGCATGCTGAGTTTTGCATCAATCCGATATTTCTATCTGGGTTTGTTATTTTGTTCTTCAATGAGTATACGTTAACTTAATATACCATTTAATCATGGTAGTGGAGCAAAAAATGTACATTCAGCAGGTTTTTTCCTGCGTCAGTTATGAATGAGTTGAGGTTTTTGCTCAATTGTCCATTAGGGGCTGCTTGGAAGAGCCAAGATTTGAATTCATAACTTTTAGCTCCAGGACCTTTAACACTGAGATAGCCACACCCTCAGGTAATTCTGTGATTGTACAGATTCAGGGACCCCGATTTTTCGGTTTGTTCCAGCAGGTGTAATGGATATACACATTGAGAGTGAGTATGAATACATATGCCATGCCCTGCAATAGATTGTCATCATGTCCAGGATTAATTTCAAACTGGATCTGGATTTACTGCACTGCTCGGAATATTGTTTTTACTAACGATGATAAAAGGAATAAACAAACATTTACATTCACTTTCTATAATCATCTGTGTTGCTCATTTTGTCTATCATACTAAAACTGAGGCATATATTGATGAAGAAGAACAATACTTCTGTGTGAGTCCAGATCTCACAGAGGATTATAGGAATCGAATGACATGAAGGTTGAGAGCAGGATCTCAGCAGGGGGAGATGAGACAGAAATCAGCTAAGTCTGAGAGAAACACAGGAACAATGGCTGAGTGGAGGGGCTGGACGGCTGTGGGGCTGAATGCGTTCAAAGAGCAGCTGGTCTACTCCAGCATGAAACCTTGGCCTTAGCACAATTTATCAGGTAGCCACATAAAAATTTTGAAGATCTTAAATTCTGATTTACACTTCATGTCTGTTTTTATACTTCACTAGGCTCAGGCTGAAGTGCAACGTAGACTGGACGTCAGTCCATCACAGGACTGGGCAGGGATCATTGCAGTCTGTTCTACCCTTCCTCAGGGATGGGACATCATGGAACTGCATTTAGCCAGGCAGCAGGCACTGCTTAGAATCAAACCTTGTCAGCGTGGTGGTGGGCAGACATTGTTGCTGCAGCTAGTGGAAGACGTTTTTCTTATATCACCCCTAAACTCCAATAATGTTCTAGATTATCATGACCTGATGCTAATGGAGGTTTATAAAAAAAGGTGTAACAACAAGAACAAACATCATGGGTGTGTTGAGCTGGTGGCCATGTATTTATTTTTTTTAAACAAAAGACTTGACTCATAAAGCATTCAACAACTTGGTTATTACTGTTAGGTTAATCTACACTCCCTAAATTTATAGCACAGAAGCACTGAACTCAAAGCTTCAAGACAGTTTTTGTCTTTCTTGTATGCTCATAGTCTACTCAAAATCACTTTGTTTTTCTTTCTCGCTCCTGTTTTGGTCATTGTTACACTTTTTCATTACCGCGTCATACGGATGGGAAACATGTGGAGTGCTTATCTGGAAGCTAAGTTAACTGACCCTAAGTGCTGATGTATGATAAGGGAAAAGGGGGCTGAACAGAGCCTACAAAAGGTGTCTTTGTGACCCCTACTAAAAGTGCACAGGAGCAGGATTTTTCCTGGTGTTAATCCCTGCCTATACATCGGATCTGTTGTGTGATGTGAGAGACCTCTGTTCCATCCTGCCTCACTTACACAGGGCTCTGTACATGCAGAACACAAGCTCTGTTCCAACTAAGAGTGTAATGTATAGGAAGAGCAACTTGATACATCGTTGACTGTGCATAGGAGAGGCTGTTCTTGTGTCTTGTGTCTTGTGTCTGTGATAGTTGTGTTGAGACAGATTGCTGTGGTCACACAAGCATTCGCATATTATGTCCAATCTGTGCTGGGTAATGCAGTCCGAAAGAGTTTGTTGAGGTTGTAATAGTAGAAGGCCTTCTGAACTTAGACAATAGTGATCAAACCTCATTAGATAGTTTGCCATATTTTTTAAGGATAACTAACATGAAATAATAATATGTTTGTTCAAATATATAAAATTGTTTTCTATTGTTTTCAAATAAAACTAGAAAATACTGTTAGTAGTGTTCACTGAGATTGAAATTAACATAAATAAAAATAAATAAAAACAAATTACATAAACAATTCTTAAAAAAAAAAAACTGTTCTTATTAAAAAGTTGTTATTTTCCCAGTGTAGTAAATATTGTAAAGTACTGTCTACTCATATTAACCTGTAGATAATTTGTGATTCCATTACTTTATTTGTTTGTTGATATATGTAACATCACATCAGTATCAATGGCTGTTCATGACAAGTGCAAGGTTATTATAATATTAGTCAGACAAACTCCACCGAGGCCATTTAGAGTTACCAGTCAGACTAACGCATGTACTTGGAATATGGGAAAAAACTGGAGTAAACCCACATGGACACATGTAATCTCCACACAGACCTAGTATGAGGCAGATCGAAGTGGGGATCTCTGGAGCTGTATGGAGACATCACTAACCTCTTGGACCACTGCACTGTCCACAGTATTTTATACAATGCACAGAGGGTATACAGTGGTGCTTTTGTGAACACTTCAGAATTTGTTTTATATTTTTGCATAAACATGAACAAAGCACCAACAGACTTTTACGAAAGTCATAATAGTAGATAAAGGTTTATTGAAGAAAATGATCCATTTCAACATAGCTGTGATTTCAGTATCTGGTGTGACCCCCTAGTGCAGAAATAACTGCAAAGTCAACAACAAAATATTAGCCCATTCTTATAGCCTCATATATAAACTGTCACGGTCTTGGCACGGAAGGAAAAGGGAGGCCGACGTAAGTGAAAGTGACGAGGGTTTAGTGGACATGGTGAAAAACTATTAGCGGTCACGCTTTGGCCGCTAGAGGCCACTATTGATCCCTCATGGCGGCGTAAGAATCCTCTGCGCGATCGCGCAGGCGCCAATCTAATTTGCCGTTCTCCGTGAGAGTGGAGACACTTGTTGTTGGGCTTATTTAAGCACACCTTTGGGCTCACACAGCTGTCGCACCATTGCTTCGTTTCATGTCTCGGCAACACTACAGTCACGCGCTACTGCCAAAGCCCTCACCCGGCTTTGTTTGCTCTTTTTTCTAGCGCTTTATTTTTGGGTTTTGTCAGGGAAAGCGGTAGACTGATGATTCGGAGATCGCCAGTTGTGCCAGTTGTGCGCTTTACACTTACGACGCACTTTTGCTTTATTGTTTTATTTTTACTTTTTTTTTTAGTGAACTTTTATTTCTTTTTATTTTTTATTATATTTTGGTTCACCACTTCCATCTGGAGCTAACTGCACTTGGGTCCTAAATCAGTTATTCTTTTGTTTTCATGGGTCGCCAGCTTTTTAATATAGCGGACCGTAACAAAAACATAAACAGACCAAACAAAACTAAACTAAGAATGATAACAGAAACAACTAACATACAAAAACACATGAGACTAAAATCAAGGCTAATGCTAACACAGAACACACACACTAACAAACAAACAAACAGGCTAACAGACAACAACAAGGCTAACAATCAAACAAAGCTTAAACCTAGGACAAGTGAACAGAGAAAACAAAAAATAGGTCCAAACCATAATATTACCAGCACCATGTTTCACAGATGGGATAAGGTTCTTATCCGGGGATGCTGTGGTTTTCTTTCTCCACATGTAACAAATTTAAACAAAATGATTGAAGATTATTTTGGTATAATTCATCCACAATATATTTATCCAATAGGCTTGTCCATGTGCTACACAATATGCAGCAGTTTTGGTTTTTTTTTTGTAGAAAGGGCTTGTGCATATAAGGACTTGAGTTCTCTAATGATCTCCAGGGCTATGTCATTGGGTCAGTCTTTTTGGTAAGCAGTGACGTCCTTCTTACAACCTTGCCATTCACTTCATGGCTATTGAGTGTTCTCCTGATGGTGGAGGCCTTTTGTTGCTTAGAAGTTACCCTGGGTTCCTTTATGACCTTGCAGACTATTACATGATCTATGATGGTAACCTACTCATGTGGAGGGTCAGTTTTGAGGTTTCTCCATTTGTAGACAATCTGTCTGATTTTGTATTGATGCAGTCCAAACTCGTTACAGATTATTATATAAACATTTTCAGCCTGATGAGCATCAGCACCCCCAGAAATGTCTGTTGTCTATGTCACGATACACATCCACAAACCTGTTATGAAGATCAGAAGATTCCTGTTCTTTAAAAACAACAGGGAACCCACCCAAATCAGAATGTCATTGCATTGATTGAAAACACCTGATTCTAATTTCACCTTCAAATTAGATGCTAATTCTAAAGATTCACGTGCTTGTGCCACTCACAGATATGTAATACTGGTTAATTTTCCTCAATAAATACATGACCAAGTATGTACCAGCATTTTTGTCTCATTGTGTGACATTGTGATGTGTTAAGACAAATTTGTGAGGAAATATAGATTTGTTTTAGACTTACTTACACAAGCTTTCAAGCACCATTGTAGACAGATAGATGTCCAGTGTGTGTGTGTTGATTCATTGAAAAGGGTCTTACTCCATTTCAGCATTTCTAAAGTGAAGCTATTTGACCGCTAAAATCGATAAGCACATTATCTTTGTACCTGCAAAAGTGTGCTAGTGATATGTGTCATTATCAGTTAGGCACTGATCCATTATTATGGCTCAAACCACTGCAAACATTCCATAGAGGAGTTTCACCATATATCATAATTCATATTTCTACCCTGCATTAAAAATGCCATTCCAGTACAGATACAGCCTTTCAGTAAATACTGAACATAATTTTACATAACTACAAATTATTATACATTATGTGACCTTTGGTAGACTTAGACATATAAACTAAAGATTAGTTTTTCCACAACAACAGATAGACAATCTGGTAGATTTTCCACACATTTTAGAATGACGACACTCAGGAACTAACCCAATAAAGATAGTTTTCTTAAATCAAGACTGTGTTTTGACTAGTAGGTTATCAAATAACAATGGTGTTTTAAGAAAAGAGATTAGCACTTTTCTAACACAAAGGACTGTGGTGGCAAAGCAGTTAAGGTACTGGATTGTCCCACCTTTGCCAAGTTACCTACTGTTGGTCCTTAAGCAGGGCCTGTAATCCACAATTTGATAGTAATATTGAGTGTATTAGTTTGTAAGTCGCTCTGGATAAGGGTAAGCCTGTCCTGGAATTCACTGGGTGCAGGCAGAGGTACACCTTGAGCAGGATGCTAGTTCATCTAGTTCATCACAGCATTCAATAACTGAACCAGAGTTTCACCATCCTGGCTGTGCACAGCTTGGTCAGTGTCTCCCTTTCCCCTTCTGAGCATCAGAGCATTTCCTGAATCTCTTTGAGGCTACCCATAAGTCATTCTCCATGGCCTCTCCAAACTCCTTCCATGCTCTAGATTTAGTTTGACACTTTTTGGCATGTTGGTACCCAATCACTGAATCAGTTTCCCTGAGCTAGCCATGCTCAAAAAGCCTCCTTCTTCCACTTGACAGCTTCCCTCACCTCTGTTGTCCACCAGCGGGTTCTTGTTTTGCCGCTGTAACAGGCAGTAACAAGCTTTTGACCACTGCTATAAGCAGCTGCTTCCACAATTGAGGCCTTGAATAGGGTCCATTCAGACTCCATGACCCCTACCTCTTCCAGAACATGTGAGAAGCTTTCTGACAGCCTTTCTCAGCAAACCCTCACTATACGTTTGGGCCTACCAGGTTTGTCTGGCAGTTTTGCCTTCCATCTGATCCAACTCACCACCAGATGGTGATCAGTTGACAGCTCAGCCCAGAGTGTCCAGAACATATGGCCTCAGGTCAGAAGACACAACCACTGGTTAAAGAGCCTACACTGTGCATGGAAGTGAGCCCAACTATATCTAGCTGGTATCTCTCAACCTCCTGCACCAACTCCAGGTCCTTCTCCCCAGTGAGGTTATGTACCATGTGCCAAGGGCCAGTTTTCATTGCGATGGTCCATTCTGCCAGGGACTCCTCCGCCCCTGCCCTGTGCCTGATAGGTATCCCACTGCTCCTTACTCTAGATATTGTGGGTGGTGGGTCCACGTGATGTTGCCATTTCTGGTTGAGCCCAGCAGGGTTACGCGGGCTGTCTGATCACCAGGTGCTCACCGATTTACTCTACCCCCAGGCCTGGCTCTAGGGGTAGGTCCCAATATCCCTCTTCCAAGGCAGGGTTCACACAGTTTTAAGCGTGCTTCGGATAGTGTTTGTCAGGAACTTCTCTCCAGACCTGTTCATCTTGGGAGAGCCTTCTGGGAGCTCACAGACCCCAACGACATTGCCCTGGAGATCATTAGACCACACAAGCCCTTCCATCATGACAAGGCCCCGATCCAGGAAAGGATAAAATGTTATACTTAAGTTTATTTTTCCCCTTGGATATAAGACTATATTAATTGGCATTTACCTTTAAGTATACTAACATTTCCATGGTCTCTAACATTATTTTACTTATATTAGGTACATCAATATTTTATTAGACTTTTATGTAAGCAGATTTAAATTCTGTTCACAATATGCACAAAATACTTTACGATGTGCTTAATTTGTATTTGACGTCAAGATGTAAATTTTAGCCTTAACCATTTGTAGAAATAAGACATAAATATTATTATAAATATTAGTTATAAATACATAAAAGTTATAAATAAATTAGTAAATACGTACTGTATGTTTAACTAAAAAATAAAATGCTTGTCTCACTCTCTATGAACAATCAACAAAGTCATAACAACTATAGGTGATAATCTTTGAAACTTAACAGCTGGAAAGTGCATGCTTGTTTGCAGCACACTCAGAAAATGTGTGCAGCTTTACATGCAAATAGATGTAAATAATGCAAATATGTCTTTCCTGAGTCACTGTTTCATAGAAGGTTGTGTTTAGTCTAGAGCAAATAATGAAAATGTGTGCTTTTTTCACACCAGAGATACAGAAGATGCTATTTTTTCTGCCTATTTATATATATATATATTTTTTTTTACTGTGAATTTCACAATTATAAAAAAGCTCTAATGCAGAACTATGCAGCACATATCTAAACTAGCAAACATGACAGGACTAGGACTGTGGTAGCCTAGCCGGTAAGGTACTGGACTATGGACCAGAAGGTTCAGGGTTCAAATCCCACCTCTGCCAAGCTGCCACTATTGGGTCATTTTGCAAGACCCTTAACCCACAATTGCTTGGATTGTAAGACTGTATCAATTGTAAGTCACTCTGGATAAGGGCGTCTGCTAAATGCTGTAAATGTAAATGTACATTTTTGTTTAATAAACACAACTGCATGTTAATGACCTTAACCAACAGCAGTTTGTGTATAGTAGCTCTCACTTGAAATAAATGGTTGCTTTAAGAACATTAATACAATTTAATACAATAAGTAGGACATGTCTATCATGTAACAAACCACAGCAAATGCAGCAAGTTCTAAAACTACACCACTGTCACTGTCATGGATCTCACCAAACTGCATACATTCTTGTATGGGTGTCACTCTTTCACCCACAGTTCTGTAAATTGTTTTTCGCATTTAGCAGAGATTTTAAAACTTATTTTCAACAGATTTTCTCCAACACATATGTAATCTGTTCATCAAATTAGCTTTGAAGGCTTAATACGGTATTGCTTAGAAGCCTGTTTTCATACCTGCAAAATCAGAATATCAATAAAACATCCATGAAATACATTACAACATGGTAAAGGATCTGTAGTTGCTGATCAGGGCTGCTTTCTATGTTTGTGAGCAGCCCTAGTCAATGACAGATGGCAAGTTTGAACGCTTATGCTATTCTATGAGTCATGGGGTGTTTTGTATGTGGGTGTGTGAGACACTCTGCAAAAAACAGCTCTTGCTTTGCATGTCATCTCACACTTGCAGTGTTGTTCAAGTTCCACTGGGAAAGCTTTGATTCATATTGAACCATGAGATTATGACAGGCATTATGCTCTTTTAGCAATTGTGTTTTTAACTAACCACCCATGTAAGTACCCCACAGAAAAGACTATGTACTAATCTTCAACATCTTCTAGATCAGTAAATAGGGAACACTTTTAAGTATAAGGTCATAAGATTGTGACTTGAGACAAAGTTTATTTCTTGTCCTTTACAGAATCACATTTACTACAACAGTTGACATGGAAGGCTTCCAAGGATGTTTTGTGTCTCGCCTACCTTACTTTTAAAGATAACGTTAAATGCTTCAGATATTAACATCAAGACACTTGCAGTGTCTCCTGAGACTTGAACTTCTAACTATCAGCATAAGAGTGTAAGCACTGATGTTCTACCACCCATAATCTTGGGAATCCCAGTCTTGGGAATAAAGACAATTTGTGTCACCTAAACATCCTGGACACTTCCCATAAACAGCTTTATAGTCATCTAAATGATCATGTGAGTAAGAAGTAAGAAGTGCACACATTTAGTCTAGTCATGTATACTTAAAGGTCACTTGGCAGCTATAAGCTTATTTCCTCTGCTTTAGTTTAAGGAAAATCCAGAAAGGTGTGTAATGCAACTGAAAAGAAGTAAATACAATTTTAATAATCAAATCAGCCCAAGCTGAATTTTTCTTTGTATCCCACAACCTCATGTTAGTACAATACATTTCCATAGAGTTCCTCTGAGATCTCGGATAAGCAGCTACAGATGGATACTAAATCACAGCCTTGTGTCTCTTTGCTCAACCACAGGCCACATCCAGGAGGAGAGGGTAATGAAAAAAACTGAATAGAAAAGTAAACAAATGATAATTATTCAAGTTTATCCAGCGTAACAAGCATGAGGGATGGAGGCTCCTTTACAATGTCAGATACAGACAGTTTAAAATTGCTGTTCACTGCAATGAACATACATGCTTGTCCATGCCTTAACCACCTGTATTCTCAGCTTCATGCCAACACTCACTCACACAGAGACAGACAGACAGACAGACATGCAATCACACATACACATATGCTCTCTCTCTCTATCTCTCTCTCTCTGTCTCTCTCACACAGAGAAATCACTACTGTGCTTGCAAATGCGGGACCAGACAGAGGCAATTAAAATCCACAATAAAATGTAATATAAACACCAACATTCTCCAACATTCACCATCAAACACCCACATTTTTCCTCAGTCACCAACATTGTCCATCGAACACCAAAATTTACCATCAATTCCCAGCATTCTCTATCATACACCAGCATAATCCATCACACACCAGCATTCTCTATCAAACACCAACATCCTTCATTAAACACTTGTTTTAGATATCTGCTTTGAAACTAATTTTAGATGCTGGCTTGCTTTGGTTTGTTTTGGTGTTTCATACTTGTGATTCTGGTATTGACTTCTGCCTGTTCTGACCCTGATTACTGCTTTCATCCCTTGGATTTCAGATGCTGGTTGTACATAGCTTCCATGTCTTCTCTGGAGTTGTATGTGGTGATGGGCATTCTTGGCTCTTTTCTTGCCTTCCCTTTACTCCTTTTCTATTCTGGTGTCTCAAGTTGGTAATATAAACTTTTATTCAAAGCAGTTTTTGATTTTATAGAATGCAAATCAAACAAGATATTTAACATAAGTCAAAACAGTCAGAGCAGGGCACCAGCTACAAGCTTTAGGGTGAGTTTACTCTTTACACTCTCTTTAAAACATACAACTCATTCACCACAGAACATGCACAGTGCAATATTTAACATGTGTAACGCATTAACATTAAACAGTGCTAAACATGAAAATACACAAGTGATACAGTTGCTTCAAACAATATTATTTTAGTATCATATAATAATTTTAATTATTATATGTAAGGTAATGTAATGAACATATCGTGAATCATAATATGGAAGAATTGGTATTTTCAGACTTTGTACTTAAGCTTTCCCGTCTCATTGATCACACAGATATGCTGCAGAAAAAAAGAGAAAGTACATTTATCCTCCTTTAAGATACTGCTATGTAATTTCTGTAGCCAACAGGTATTCATCATCATTTGTTTTGCATTTCCTCCTTACACAGTGTGTATACCTGTGAAAAGTTTTACAGTTTTACATTTTAACTCTGCTTATCCTATGTGGGGATACAATTCAACTTTCCTAAATACATTTAGGGGTGCAAAGACAAGTTCTGTGTATAAACAAAGTTTTGTAAAGATTGCAATATCATATTACTTCCTTCTAACCACAACGTATTAGCATTCTCAACAGTCACCTTTAAGCTATTATGCTGTTTTTTGTATTTGCCAATTGCTAATTAGCCCGCTGTTACAGTATTTCTCTGTACAAAGTTAAAAGGAAATTGAGTCTTTGGGTTGCACTAATATTCCCTTTTGAACAGTAATGACTGTGGGACTGTGATAATGAGAATGGCCTCTCATATGACATAATTTCCACCCACAGTTGTCAGTCGAAGATTGCAGAAGTATGTAAAATAATATTCAAATGTATGTTATTTTACTTTCATTCTACTGCATTGCTTATCAGACACAGACTGCAAGCTAGTGATTTGGATAGTGACATCATCACGTTTACATCATGCCTGTAAGACCGAGTGAATTTGCATATGGAAAGCTGCGTAGCAAAGCTGGAGCTCAGCTGATCAGATTCTCTCTGGTTTCTCCCCACAGTTTTACCCCTATTGGGGTTTAAAGGAGTGCACTCACTAGCACCCAAGACAACTTACATTTAGATCCCGGAAATATTCATTGTAGTCTAGAGCATAACCAACAACAAAGCGATTAGGAATGATGAATCCAATATCTGCAGAAAAAATACATTAAATATATTATATATATATTAGTACAACTAACACAATTTTATAATAACTGTTAGTCAGTGTCGCCAACTCACAGTCTGGAAGTGCTGCTGCTCCACCGGGAACCTGCTTCACCAATAAGCTGCAGGAACACACACACACACACACACACATACATACATACACACACACACACACACACATGCACACACAATAGCACAGTAGTCGTACTCATTAAGCTTTGCTAAATATGTCTCTGAATAGAGATGCTTTTACTGACATATTCATATTGTAGGATAATATACTACACCCCAGTGTCAACAATACTGAAAATGTCATTCATGACTTTAAAACCCAACAAATAAAAAAAAACAATTTTATTAATGACAAAGAGTATCAGCTTTAGCCCATTTCTATTCTTGTTAAGGATGTTAGTTTAAAATTCAGTTCAAATTACAACTGTAGGCCTTCAGCAACATGATTAATCCAGTGCAAATACTGAACTCTGCTGCACCTGTTAGAGGCTTTGGAAAGAGGTGTCATCTAGTGGTCCAGTAAACCTTATTGAACTTTAAGTTAAAGTTGATTCTACTTCTGGGATTTTCAGTAATGTTTTTGACAGTTTCCAACAGGGGTAGGCTTTAAAAATACTGTTCTTGCAATGTTCTAAATACCTGCTGAAGTAGTGATACTGATTTTGCAGTCATCCACTTAAGTTTGTGCACTCTGGTTCCCCTTAGTGTATTTGTACCCATAGTCACAAGAGTTCTCTATTACATCCAAGTAATTTTATCAGAAAGTTATTTATGACTTTCAGTAGACCCCAGGCAAGTAACCCTACTTCTGTTGTATGGCAACAGAAGTATGTGGTCTCCAACCCTCTGCTGAAATTTGTATCTGTGTGAAT
Organism: Ancistrus triradiatus; assembly: GCA_025084515.1. Taxonomy (NCBI): domain Eukaryota; kingdom Metazoa; phylum Chordata; class Actinopteri; order Siluriformes; family Loricariidae; genus Ancistrus; species Ancistrus triradiatus. Next base: position 38,320 of record JAJAGP010000339.1, on the reverse strand, counting down.
TTCGTACGTTCTGCTTTTGTTTTTTAATGTTTTCAATCTTTAAGTTAATGTTATGTTTTTTTTGTTGTTAAATGTCATCATTTCTCACCATGTCACTTTGATGGTTTTGGGCTGGAACTTCTCCACATGCTGTAGCAGGGTCTTCATGGTCTTCCCTGTGTCCACTATAGCCTTCAGATTGAGCCACATGATGATATGAGCACAAAACACTTACATATATAAATCAGCTTGCAAGTGTTGTAATTACAAAGAGCTGAGGGTGAGATGATGCAAAGTCGACCTGATGGACTGTTGTCTAATGCCAGCTACTAATGCTAATTCCAAAGTGATGATGACTTAAATGTGTAAGTAATAAATAGGCCATAGAAAAAATAAAACTACAATTATATAGGGTAGATACACACAGTTCAGGAAAATACAAAGAACATTTGGTTCTTGACCACTTCGGAACTCGTCGAATTCGGTTCTCGACATATTTTGACTAGAAAAATTTGTCTCGGCTCTCATTGTTTGCTCGGTACTTGGTGCACTTTCTCAAACTTGTAAGAGTCAAGCCATGACTCATTTCAGCCCAAATGTGATTCATGATTCAGTACACAGTGATTCAATGATTGAGATTAACAATAGTCCTTACTCAGTGCAGATCTCTGCTACGCTTATCATGTTTTTCATTATTTTTAAATCTACAATACTGTATTCTTAGTGCAAATAAGTCGCCATGGGTCCTGAAATGGTTAGTCATGACAGCCATTCTCCAGAATCCTCTTGGCTTTCAGCCTGCAGTTAGCACTAGCAGCTATACAAGTGACCTGAGGTCAGCAATAGAGTAAGTGTTTTGCTTTTACTTTTCACTTTCAATCCATTACTCACAAACGTACATGAGCTTTTTCAACACTTTATTATAAAATAAGCTTTGTGTTAATGATTGGGTCGACTGTAGCTTAATGTAAGTGTTAATGTAAGTGTTAATGTAACTGTGTCATAAGCTCTGCTATGATAAAGTATAGACTATATAAAACTCATCAGTTCATGATACATTTAACTTATGATGAATTTGTAGGAACACATCCCTATCGTAAATCAGGGAGCACCTGGGCAATACGATTCCATTAATGCATATAATGCCTTATACAGTGTGGATTTTCTGGCGGTCTGGAATGGATTAATTCAATTTAGATTATTCCTTATGGGAAAAATTAGCTCGGGTCTCATCATTTTCGGTACTTTACGAGCCTTCAGGAACTAATTAATGACAAGAACCAAGATACTGTAATACAAATAATAGACAAAAATATGTGAAGAATCCTAGTTATTGTATGAAAATCTACTGTATATCCCAAGGTTTTAGTAGAAGGAAGACACATGCTGGGCCTTTTGGCCTAAATCAGGACGCTCATACACACCGAACATAAATAACAGATGACATGTCTGCATAATTAAAAATCAGTTTGAAGCAGTTCTTTCATTATTATTTATATACTTGATGTTATCCTTGATGTGGCAATACATTTCTCAGAAACAGATCAAAAAGTGGTCAGGCTAGGTCAGGTGAGGGATAAATAAACTATGCAATAAGGCAGTAAGTTCTAGCTAGAAAATTAACTGACATTCCACACAAATATTCCTGGAACAGCGCAGTTGCCAGTAAATGATGATAACATCTGTAGTACTGTTAGTCAGCAGGAGAACGAGATCTGATCAGCTCTACGTTGGAGGGACTATGCTAAGTTTTGGGTGACTTTTGAAGTAGAACACAGCATACCTGAAATGCATTCTGCATGGAAAATACATTTTCCCTCCATTTAAGACTCCAACACAGCAGGGTCTTTGTGTGTGTATGTGTGTCATGGGAATTTTTATCAAATTGTATGAAGCAATACTGATGTGATCCAAATAACTAACAGCAAACAAATGTAAAAGCATCTCTCCCTGTTTCTTGCATGTTTGCACTGGGGTATGTATTCCTGAGGTAATATCTGTCGTCAGTAAAATGAACAGGTCTCATAAACAAATGTTTTATTCAAGCTAAGCATTCATCATTTATCAATTATAAGGATAAGTATTCACTTACCTCAGTGATCAGGACATTCTGTATTATGTGGAAACAGGGCAAAAATAACACAGGTTAATAGAACGTCAACATTAAATATAAATGTGTATAATACAGATTTAGTGTGAAAGTATGTACAATATGAAAATTGTGGTATACTATCAATATAACAATTACAATTTAGTGGATGGTATAACCTATGTGATACAATTCATAGTCAAACATTTGTGGGCAACCAAAAAATTACATCCAAAAACACAGGAATTATTATGGAGTTTGTCTCTCTTTGATACATGCAACACACTAGATTTTGGAACATGACTAAGATGTCTGGCGCTGATGTCCCAATAAGGTGCCATAATGAGGTGCCTGATGGAGATACTGGTGAGGGGTCAGTGCAAGTTTTCCATCAAGGTTGGCAAAACATTTTTATGGACTTTTTTGTTTTAAGATTGTAGGGCAGGGTAAGGCAATAATTTCATGAAATTACTTGTAGGGGGTTGAAACCTATGAAAGAGTCAATATACTGTATGTATCAGTACCTACAGTATGACATTTACATTTACATTTACAGCATTTGGCAGATGCCCTTATCCAGAGCGACTTACAATTCAGTCTTACAATCCAAGCAATTGTGGGTTAAGGGCCTTGCTCAAAGACCCAACAGTGGCAGCTTTGGCAGAGGTGGGATTTGAACCCTGGAACTTTTGGTCCATAGTCCAGTACCTTACCCGCTAGGCTAACACAGTCCCACGTCCCACAGTCCTATGAAAGTGTCAGTACTGCAATAAGACAGCCACTAATTTGAATGGGTGTAGCATGTAGTATGCACAGTAAAAGTAATATGTATGACACTATTTCAATGCCTATAGGATGAAACGTGCTCACTGACAAAAAATAAATAAATCACCCCAGATAGAAATATCGGATTGCTGCAAAACTTTGCATGCAGTTACAGTATGTTGTAGACCAAGAAGGTGTTGCAAACAGGCAGAAGCATTCCTGGGAAACACTTGTTGTGCGTGGGCGTGCATTATCCTGCTGAAAAAATGCGAGTTGGAAGCCCTGCCAAAAGAGGCAACAGGTGGATGTCCTGCGCATATCGCTGAGCTGTTAATGTCCCTCATATCACTTTTAGGGGTGACTGACTGTTGTATACGATAACTCCCCTGATCATCACACCAGCAGTTGGGGCAGTGTGTCGCTCCACAACTAAGACAGGATTGAAGCACTCACCATGCCTCCATACTCGAACCCAACCATCGTCAGATTCCAAACAGAACCTGGACTTGCCACTAAAAATAACCCATTTCCAATCCATAGCAGTCCAGGTTCACAACACCGCTGCAAACTAAAGTGGCTGGCTGTCAATGGCAGGACACCTAATGGGCGTGGTGACAACAAATTTCCTTCTGCTAAGAACCTGGAAATGGTCCAGGCAGAGACAGGGGTATGTAATGAAAGTGCCTGGATGTGCCTGGGTCTGGATGGTGGACAAATAAATTGAGGGAGCTGCTTGTGCTTGTTGGTGGATAAAACAATCCTCAGAACAGCCTAGATGGCAGGCAATTCCTCAAAGTCTGTCAGCTGGGCAAAATATCTTCAAGTGAGTCATATAGGCATGTCTAGCAGTTAACGATCTCTACCCAAAAGTAGCCTTTTTATAGGGCAGTGGGTGAAGCAATTCTACGCCCTCTTGTGGCAAGACCCAGTGTCTAATCAGACCACACCTGTAATCATTTACATATCTGCCAGAGACATAACTGCATGCCAAGTTTTGCAGTAATCTGACATTTCTATCTGGGCGTGTTATTTTTTTTGTCAATGAGTATATATACATGTACTGCCCATGCTGCAAACTTTACATACAGTTTGTCTAGATTTGTCATTGCAGGTGGTCCAAATGATTTTTCTTTGTGTTTTGCAAGAAGGGATACAAATGACTTCCACAAAACAATGTAATATTGACATCATGCTCAAATATCACAAAGTAACGGAGGTTCATAAACAACCACAATTGCATTTGGCAGAAAAGCAGAGTAGTTTTTGGAAAGCTGCATATCAGGGGCCGAGTGTTTTGCAGAACACCAAATCAAGATTAAACAGCACTACATTTCCCAACATTTTAAAACATCAGCCATAAATTCAGTGGAGGATTAATGTGAATTTCTCTCATTCTTAGTTTGTTTTAGTTTTTTTCATTTGTGGTTACTTGTGTTTGTAGTGGCTGTTCATGCTTTTTGTGTTTACAAAAATCAGATGATTTTGATAATGGAGTTATACACATGAACCCCATTAATAGTGTCGCTTTTTGATATAGGCTTGCATTTTAAATGAAAGAGGAAATTATACCTTTGTTTTCTCAGGGCCAAGTTTGTTCCTTATTCCGTAAGAAAATACACAATGACTCTGAATATTATTTTAGAGATCCAAAGTGCAGAACAAAAGACTACATAATTATGCTTTTCTTATATATAGTTTATAAGCAAAAGTTAATCACACATTAAAACAGCTCAAAACTTCTCAGATGGTATATCTTCAACAGGTAGCACTGTCACAATCATGAAATTTTAGCTGATGAAATAATTGTGATTAACAATTTAATTGTCTGTTTTTACACCCCCACTACTTTAGAAGGCCTGTATGGTTAATAATAGTGTAATAATGTATACAAACTATCATGATAAACATCAATTTATTGAATAATACATGTATAAAGTTATATAAATGACTTACATTTATATGCTTATAAGATTGAAAATAATAGTTGTCAGTAGGCCTAGCTGTCACAATAACGAAACTAGCTTACGATTAGTTGTGATATAAATAATTGCACTTAACGATTTAATTGTATGTTCACTGAAAATAACTAATGAAGTACAAGCCTAAAGTGACTGAACAACCATCTTGCTTACTAGCCACGTTTGATTAGCAGCTAATACTGATTACTGTCAAAATGATGTACTGCATGTGCGTGCAAAACAAAACTCACACACATGCCTACAAATATACAAAAATACAAATGCAAAGCACGACAGAAGTGAAAATATCAGCAAGAAATCCATTCCAAAAATATAGAATTCACTAAATTGCTAACAAACACACCAACATTACTCATTAGGTCTCAATAATGCATTTACTGCTTTCTTTTATTCAAACGTTTAGATAATTTAATTTAATTGTGATTATCTTAGATAGTTGTGATTAGATGATTATGTAATAAATGTGACAGCCCTAACAACAGGTAGAAAATGTATATACATATACACTTACTGTGAAATTTATTACTAAAACCTGTACACATATTCTTTCATGAAATCATCTAATGCATAAAATCATGCAGCTTTAGATAATGTTCACATCAACCATCGGAATGAGTAAAAAATGTTATCTCTGTGTTTTTGAATTGCGGCATGATTAACGATGCCAGATGGGCTTGTTTGAGTATTTCTATGACTGTTGATATATAGGGATTTTCATGCACAACAGTCTCTAGAGTTTATTCGGAATAGTGCAATAAAGAAAAAATATTTAATGATTGTCCGTTTTGTGGATGGAAACATCTTCTTGATCAGAGAGGTCAATGGAAAATGCCCAGACTGGTTCAAACTGACAGGCCCTTCTCAGCAGTACAGTGTTCTTAGTAAAGTGCTCAGTGAGTGTAGATCTGTATATATTCCATTTCTGTTTTATCCCCACTTATTCTGGTCACGGTTCCCGGGGGTAGGGGGTAGGGGGTTGGGTCCAGAGACTTTCCTAAGATTCAATAGGATGCAGTCAGAAGTGCACCCTGGACAGAGTACGAGTTCATCCATAGATTCTGTAAACATTGCACTCAATCTTCACATTGCAAACCCAGTGTTACGGTTCGCCATATTGAAAACCAGGTGAACTGTGAAAACAAAAGTATCAAGGGATTTGTTTTTTTTTTTTATTGCAGTTAGCTCCAGATGGAATTTGTGAACAAAAAATATAAATAAATAAACAAAACTAAATGAACAACAAAAGGTAAGTAAATAAAACAACAAAGAGTGAGGGGCCAGTAGGCCGGACGCCCCTTCCAATAGGGGTCAAATGGGAGAGTGGGCCAACACAAGCCCGGCGCAAGGCTCGGCTCAGGCTCAGGATTAGCCATGATCAGCTCAGAAGGCAGAGCTCGGTCCCGGCGCCTCAGGGCCAGAGCTCAGCGCTGGCAGCTCAGGGGCGGAGCTCGACGCTGGCGGCTCGGGATCGGGGCTAGATGCGACAAGGCCAATGAAAAAGGTCGGCGTGAGTCACCTGACTGGGCAAACAGGTGCCAACAACCTTGCTGCCGAGGTCAAATGAAAGCCACCGAGGTCAATGAAAGTCAACGATCGTGGCGCAGGGTTCAACGCAAACAACCGTGGTGCAGGGGTCAGTGGTAATGATCATGGCACAAATGGTTTAGGTACGGAGCCAAAGTGCTCAGATACAGAGCTAGGAGGCACGGCGTGCTCAGGTATCAAGCTAGGCAGCGCTAATGGCTCAGGTGCAGAGCTAACATGCTTGGGTACGGAGCTAAGGAAAGCAGTGTGCTCAGGTACGGAGTTAGGTGGAGCTGATGGCTAAGGTATGGAGCTAACATGCTCAGGTACGGAGATAAGAGGCAGTGCTAAATGCTGCTGTGCTAACACTGTTGCGATGCGAATGTCAAAGACGTCGAGAAGGCAGCCTCAAAACAGCGGTATGGTGCACGATGGTGCGACACCTTACTGGACACCTTACATTCTTAAATACTTGAGCCAGCAGGTGTTGCGAATTTGGCAATCAATGCCACATAAACCGGCACCTGTGTGCAACAGAACCCCTTGTGTGTGTCAGGACAACACATGAGCCGATGCTGCCCTCTAGCATACACAAGGGGGGGCAGCGCGACTCGTAATACCCAGCCCCAAAATTGTATTTTAATTCTGCATTAAAATGGTGTATAAGCACCTTTCAATATCAAGATGATGTGAACCTAAAATATCAGACTTTGAGGTGTACAAAATCTGCAAAGAGCAGTACTGACATACATAATGTGTAAAATGAGTCCAAAGACAGAAGTGGCCAAAGAGTTCTATTACACTTATGTGGCAAAAGAATGCCTATCAGAAAAGTCATTGGACCCCAATCCCATGAAACACCATCAAACTTTAGCTAAATGAAACACACAGTCAATGGAAATGTGGCTTATAATTTGACAAGACATATTGAGAGTGCTTTTACCTTTCCTTTCAGCATGGAGAGGTCTTCAGGCCCAATAATTTGCAGGTCCTCAGTGGACTGGTCATTCTTCCATCCGGACAGAGAGAATTATTACAAATAATACTACCAATAATATTAATAATATCAATAATACTAAAAATTATATTTTCTCACTATGCTAAAATATTGACATTTGACATTGAAGTTCAAATGGGCCTCTTTCTGAGGAAATTAAGTACAATGTTCTTGAACACACTCCTCACAAGGAATTTCTGGACAGCCCTAGTGTTTCACATACCAGTGCTGGTCTCAAGACTTGATAAATGGGGAGGATTGCTTCAGGAAGGGGATCTAGTGGAATAACAAAACTGAGTTTGAAACAAATATGCAAATTTAAAAAAATGTTCTCCGAGTTACCAATGGCCACCACTGGGACTTTTGGAAAAGGAGCTACTGTAGGGCAAAGGGGAACGGGGAAGGCATGTTCATAGGCATCGGGAGAGGAGAAAGAGTAATACAGTGAAGAGATGGAACTTTGAATGTTGGCACTATGACTGGTGAGAGAGAGTGAACTGGCTGATATAATGAAGTGGAGAATTGTAGACATCCTGTGTGCAGAAGACACTAAATTGAACAGCACTGAGGGACAGCACAGGTAGGATGATTTGGAGACAAAGTGAGAGAGGAGAGATTGTCATGCTTTTGAATGATCTAGCAAAAAACGTATTGTTTTATTCCATCCATTTAACATCTATATTTTAGTTTACATCAAAATAAATGAAAGCTCCTTCGCGGATAATGCATTACCGATGGAATAGCAAACAGAGATTTCAATGTAAATCCCAATTTTATATCTAAGAATAATTACAAGTAGGGGTGGGTATTGAAAAGGACTTCTCATGGGTCACGATACGATTATATCACGATACATTGCGATACGATGCGAAATTCCACATAATTCATTAATTAATGAAACACAAGTTACAGTGTACAATACAGTGTACAAAATCAATATTTAGAGCTGAAAATTGACGTAGTATATCACGAAAATAAATATCGTGATATATTGCTGTATCGATTAGCACAGCCTTAATTACAATTATACGATATAGTGAATACAAAATAGAACAATAATAATAAGTTCTTAACTTCTCTTAACTTTCTGTTGTTTTCATTTAATTCAGAAAAATACACATGCACTCAAAAAAACTCCTAGCTTGACAGTCTCTCTACAAAGACACTGCAAGCTGTGTGACCCTTTGGAATACTTTAAATAGCGTGCAAAACAGCTAAACACAATAAGCTCGAATTAATCGCCGTCATCTTGGGCAGTCACGTTTCTAGCTCACAAGCTGAGCTTGTGCTTAATGCAGGCACTCAATGCCCTCTAGTTTCCTAAATGGTGACAGGTCCTTTACAGTACCCCTCCCTCTAGGAACAGCACCTGAAGTTCCCAAGCCAGCTGTCCGATCACAGCCGGAATCAACTACATATTCTGTTTGCTCTCCAAGCTCTTCTTCCAATACCCATTCCAATTCACACACTAAGCTGTTCTTCCACCATCAGGTCCAGTACTCATACCATTACTCAGACCACATCAGAGAGCAATAACTCCCCCTTCCTCTTCTGGTTGAAAGAGCATGCCATGGCAACAAAATCCCGGAAAGTTGAATCAGTTTATCTGGACACAAGGTTTTCGTGGGAGAAACGTTTCGTCACTCATCTAAGTGATTTCTTCTTGGAGACTGAACTTAGATGAGTCACTTAGATGAACAACGAAACATTTCTCTTATAAAAACCTTGTGCCCAAATGAACTGACTCAACTTTCTGGAATGTACTTACCTGGATTTTTGATTGTGCATCTAAACATGCCAAAAAAACCTTCCCTGCTAAGGAAACCAAACTAAATAATGTCAATACACATATTTACTACTATGCATTATTATAGTTAATATTTGGTTTATATAGAATATTGTCTTATATTCTATAGTTTTTCTATTCTCTATATAATTATACTCTTCATAATATTTTATTATCTTTAACGTATCATAAACTATACAATATTATATTTCATTTATTATATTTTCTTTAAATATGTTCTCTCTCTTCATTTTTATATTTAGGTTCTGTTTATTTAAACTATTACTATAAACTAATTAATTAGGTAAATTAATTTAAATTTTACTTACATCTAGACAGCAGAAGGAGGCTGAGTCTTTTTGAGTCTTCCTATATCTTTTCATAGTTGCTTTAGTTCATTATTTAATGTTTAGCAACCACTCCTCACTTTTCCTCATTCGATTCACCACTTAATTGTTTACTTTACTTTCTTGGTTTCAGTTTAACCAACTAGTGTTCACTGGAGTGGCTAAAGACAATAACCATTATTTCCCATCAAAGTAATTTACCTATGTTTCTTTAACTATCAGTTTACATTTATGTCATTTAGCAGACACTCTTATCTAGAGTGACTTACAAGATACTGTTTTACAATCCAAGCAACTGTGGGATCTTGTGGCATCTTGGCTGAGGTGGGATTTGAACCCTGGATCTTCTGGTCCACAAGGCAGTACCTTAACAACTGGGCCACCACTGTACCAGTGCCCAATGCCTACAGAAAGTTTACTTTTTGTAGTGTTCACTGCTTTGCATTTTCTTTTAGATTTATTAGTCTCACTTGCGCATTGTTCACTTCTTTTCTTTAATTTCAAAGCGAAATAGCGTGTGCCACAACGGATAACGATGAGTTTTACTTAATTAATCATCGACGTGTTGGGAATTAAGCTGAGGCTCCACAAGCCGAATTTAAGCTTATTGAAGGCACCTGTCGCCCTCTAGTGTCCACAAATGGTGTCAGAGCATTGGCTCTTGCAATATATGAATTATATTCATAAATATATGAATACAATAATAAACTCAGAACTCAGACATTATTAAAATAATGAACATCAAAAAACTTGTATTGGTTTGTTGGGATTATCATTTACATGCATTAAGTTGGTAGATGCTTTTTATCAAAATGAGACAATCCAACTTTTCCTACCAGATAACTCTTGAGGCGGATGAACTCGACGTAGGTAGTGATGGGCTGGTTGGCACTTCTGCTTTGGGCTTTAATGGAATCTACCAGGTCAGTACAGAACTTATAACCTCCCTTCAGGACACACAGCACCATCAGGGTATGGTGACCCAGGTCTTGCAGGATATTTCTAGCTAAGCAGTCTATCCTAAAATCACACAAAACAAACGTTTCCACATAAAGTTTATGCTGGTCTGTGTAAGTGTATGTAAATTCCAGTGTCCCCCAGAACTGGTACTTTCTGCTTGGGTGTGTTAGAGATGTTTTAGAAAGTGTTACTGCACGCAAGTCCGTAAATATATTGCAGCTTTGGAGGGCCAAAAAGCAGCACACCAAGCAGAAAAACCGGTCATTTTGCTGACCTTCACTGACAACAAAACAAGAAACTTCTCACCAGCTCAACCCACTCTCACATACAGCTCACGGTAGGTACACAGCGATAAACACGCACTATGAGCTTTATTAAGATAAAAAGGACGAATTCGCATAAAACAGACCACACAGACACGCATATACCCAAAACAGAGACCATCGAGCCGCCCATTTGACCACATTTGCATGCTGGTACCAAGAACTCTCACAGAGGGAGTCAACGGCGCTACATTATGATTGTCCAGGTATACTTCATCAGGCATAATATTTACTTTGATATTGTCTGCTTGCAGGTGTTTTATTATTTATTTATTTATTTTTACCTGTTCATGATTACGCCATGTGGGATGTACACACTCTCCAGATCTCCATGGTAATGCTCTGGGTATGTGAACAGATCTAACTTGTAGCCTGGCCAATCATCCTTAATCTGTCGTGCAAAAGCCATACAAAAGTCAAATCTTACATTTACTCAGTGCTTGTATTAAACCCACTCCAACCTGTGACTCTCTGAAAAGAACATTAATGATATCTTTTGGTTATTAATATATGTAAATATCTAGGCCTACATACACTGATAATATTTTCCTGTCTAGTGAAATGAACCATCTCACATCCTTGAGTAAACATGTATTATATACAATATGATACTTCATCTATGTATTAGGTGTCCCAATTCATTCTCAAAAAATATTTATTTACTCTTTATTTGAAATGAGAATGTTTTGTAATTGTTGGAAAACTGCAAATATTCTCAAATATACACATTTTTTCCATTCTACCAGTGAAACTATGTCCTGCTCAGGTTTGTGTTTGGTTTGTAATCTGCCTCATTTAGTCACTTAGTATAACAGCCTTTCCAAGTATTCAGCATATGTGAAAATGTAAAATATATTGGTATTACAACTGGACTTGAAGATAGTATGTATCCAAAAGTTGTATATTAATCGAATATTATACTTTTATACATTTTTTAAATGACAAAGTTAGATGCAATATTTAACTGAACCGTTTAAGTACATTAAAACACATCAGCGATAAACAGAAAACTAAACAGTTATCATCAACCCAATACAACTGATTTATGCTGATATAAGTTTTAGAGAAATTAGTAATACATTTTATACAGTATTAGCTATTAAATTCAGCTTTTCTTACCCCTTACCAAATGCCACCTGGAACATATTGTAACAACTTACTAAGACCTTTCCTGGCAACTATAGCTGCAAAATCCCCACAGTAAAACAACAAACACATGTCAAATCAAAACCATTTGGCTCATGCAACATATTCAACATCATGCAACACATTTAATCAAAAGTTCTACATTTACCACCACAGCCTGCTCTTTCCACCCAGATTCAATTGGTCTATCCTCCATTGTTTTCACACTTTAACTGGCAATACTGCTGAACAAAACTGTGAAGTTAGTCCAGACTCAGCTGAGCTCCGTAAATATATGCTATTATACCCTATTTAAGCCTGCAGACACACAGCTACAGGCACTATGTAAGTTTAGTACAGTTGCTACGCTGCAAACAAACCCTATAACACTTCAGAAATGTTTCTCCATGAGGGAAACTCTCATGACTAATTCAATTCCTGACTAACTGAATGATTGCTGGCTCATGGTGGTTTATATTGAATTATTAGCTTGTAGAGTGGATTAGTCAGCAGACAAACAAAACCACAGGTCATCCTGAAGTCATTAGGTATAATATGGAATAAGCATGTGAGCAGTGACACACATCTGACCAGTCACATTTTATTGTAACACTGTCTGCATATATTTCAGAACTATAACTGAAGCAGAGACACGAATAAGTTGGTCAAATCTTCAGTGTAATTTTTTACAATATATGAACCAGATACAGTATATTGGTAATAGTGTGTATAGTTTAATGTGGAATGCACATACTGATCATTAGAAGAATCAAAATTAAACTGAAGTGAATTTAAGTGACCCGAGGAGAGACAGTGGAATGTGGTGGTAACCATTTCATTCAGTGCTCTGTGCTCAATCACTCAGCATATTTTCCTTATTTCTTTAAGAGCAACAACTGACTTTAGAAATATCTCATCACTGAATCTCATTACTAATGGTCAATCCACTCTGCATCGACAGGATTGAGGCAGTTATAGTAAGTTTACTTTTATTGTTTTTGCATGCTAATATCAGTTGTTGGAGATGTAAATGGTATTGTATCTCTCAATCAGCTCAATATCTTTCTCTAGCTGCTTCATTTCTAATTCTAGTCGCTGCTTTTTGTATTTTTTGGGTGTTGTGTCTATGACCAAGGAGAGCGCTTGGTATTGATGATGGAGCTCATTCCAGTTCTTCTTGAGACCCTGTAGAACAGAGAAGATAATGTAGTGAGAAAAGGCCATGGTCGAGCAGTAATCGTTTTGTTTTTCACTTTCAATACATTAGTCAATAAATTACATGAGATATTCAATACCTTATTACAAATTAAGCGTTATGTTAATGACTTTGCCCAACTGTAGTTTAATATAAGTGTTTTAATCATGTTTAAGGAACGCTGCAGTACATAATGTAGGGAGTCGTGGCAGGAGTGATGGAAATGTAGTGAGGAAAAGTCGCAGTCACAGTCGTGTACAGTATTAAGCATGTGTAAGGAATGCTACGCTATGATATATACATTGTATATTAAATTCCATGATTTACAATAATTTACAATGGATTCGGAAGCTAAAGATGGAAATCGGGGAGTACCTATGTATAGCATTAGATAATATTAACTTCAGACCAGGATTATAGGAAAACGAATGAATTAACTGAATGAATGACTCAACAACTGAATAAACAAATTAATATATACATTTATATATAGATTTCTCCAAAAATATTGGCGAGAAGAACAGACCCAGGCACTCAGAGCCCCTCTCAGTACAGACAGCCCTTTAGGGTCCTAATGTTTGTGGGTAGATTAAAAAATAATAATTTTTTACATGCCTTCCAAATTCATTCATCATTCAATCACTTTCTAATCCTCTTCATCCTGGACACGGGAGTCACAGGAGCTTTCCAAATTACACTGAATAAATGTTATTTATAATAAAAATAATTTTAATTAGAATGAATTTACTTCCATTACACTCTACATTTCACTTATATTTTCAGTATGATATACTGAATAATCACATATATTTGTGATTTTCTTACCCATCTTTATCAAGGCTGTGAATTTTCCACCATATACACATAATGCAGTACACTACAGTATATACAGTATAATACAATTTTAAACAAGGTAATAAACAAGCCCTCTATTCATTATTTCTTATTGGAACATCCCTATCTAACTGTGTCTTCTTCAAATCCATATGTTTAGTTTAAAAGAGTGGAGCAGGAGACTCTGGTGCTTTCTTTCCACTTTTGTTGGCTTTTTCTGGAGCACCAGTTCCATCTTTTCACCGTAGTTAGCTAACAACTCAAGCATTCAGCTTGTTTTATATGAAGCTGGGAGATATTAGATTGTGTAATGCATATACAGAGCATTTGGTCTTTTATTTTTGAGGAACAGTGAGGAAACACTCTTACCTCTGCATGTCTACCCTGGTTAATAGTTTTAAAAGCAATATACTTAAATATTAAAAACATTATTCAACAAAAACTGTTTAATACATTAGACAGAAAATCATCTTGCGACCTGTCCCATGTTTTTTGGTGACCCACCAGTTTAAGAACTGGTAAACAGAAATGGCTGTAATACAACTTACATGCAGGATATTCTGTCGTTCTTCTTCAGAGAGCTGCTTCATGGCCCCCTCCTTCATTCGCTCCTTCACATAGTTATCATACTCCTCCTGTGCTCTCCTCACCTCCTCCTGCCTCTGCTGTAGGTATTCTGGAGTTTGTCCATAGTCCTGGAACATACACACACACATTTTATCTTTTTGTCATTGTCAGGATATTTCACTGACAGACTATTACTGTAAATGCTACTACAGCTATACCTAACCTTAACTTCAGTAACCTAAAGCCCCTCAATGCGCACACACACAATTTGGCTAACTGCTTTTTTATTATTGCATTTTTCTCTATACGAGTCAAGTCAGATCTATTTATATAGCGCTTTTTACAATGGAGCATTGTCTCAAAGCAACTTTACAAGGTTAAATTATCTCCTAATAACTACGTCCAATCCCAAATTGAGCAAGCCTATATGAATGCAATGGTTTTTCATTAAAATCATATCATCAGCATACCGATTTGAGTGGAAAGTTAATTACATACATTTCAAAATGTGTTACTATTTAGTATGTTCACTGTTTTGCTGCAATCACAGCATGCACCTGAACAGGTATGGACTCATGTATGAATTTGTGCAAAATCTGTTGTTCCAAGTTATCCGAGCATGACTTCACAAAATTCCAAAGAGCAACTTATAATGTCCCCCCACAAATACTCGATGGAGTTTAGGTTAGGTGATGTTAAAGAAAAGTACATGACAAGCATTCCTTGATCTTACCGATCTTTGATTGCAATGCTTTGAAGTGTGATTTTGAATCTTAATATTTGAAATGAAAAACACTGTATTAAATTAGAGAAAACCACACAGCGATTTTTTTCTAGTGGTCTCAGACCTTTTGACCTCCACTGCAAAAAAGTATTTGGTCAGCCACTGACTGTGCAAGTTCTCCTACTTAGAAAGATGAGAGAGGTTTGTAATTTTCATCATAGGTACACTTCAACTATGAGAGGCAAAATGAGAAAAAAAAATCCAGGAAATCACAATGTAGGATTTTTAAACAATTTGTAAGTCATGGTGGAAAATAAGTATTTGGTAATTGCCAACAAAGGTTATGTTACAAATTATTGAGCTGAACTGTTGTTATTGACCAAATACTTATTTTCCATCATAATTTACAATTAAATTCTTTAAAAATCCTACAGTGTGATTTCTTGGATTTTTTTCTCATTTTGTCTCTCAAAGTTGAAGTGTACCTATGATGAAAATTACAGACCTCTCTCATTTTTCTATCAGTCAGTGGCTGACTAAATACTTTTTTGCCCCACTGTACATGCAGGTATTTAATGTCACACCACCTGAATATATTTGTGAAGATACTTTATAAATTTGGCTGCATGGTGGCTCGGTGGGTAGCACTGTCCCCGCACAGCAAGAAGGTCCTGGGTTCAATCCCTCATTCTGTGTGGAGTCTGCATGTCCTCCCTGTGTATGCGTGGGTTTACTCTGGGTACTTAAAATTAGCAATGCGTGACATAGGGAGTCACGTGGCTGGAGTGATGAGCGCTGGGAAATGTAGTGAGGAAAACCCGTGCAATAATAGTTTCTGGCTTCACTTTCAATACATTATTCAATACTTTATTATAAAATAGCTTTCATAAAAAGCTTTATGATAATGAGTTTGCCCAATTGCAGTCTAATGTAAGTGTCTTAAGCATGTTTAAGGTACGCCGTGCACTATCATACACTCCTGTGCTAGATTTGGAACTATGCTGTGTGTGACATAGGGAGTCATGTGGAGGACATAGGGAGTGGTGGGTGCTTGGAAATCTAGTGAGGAAATACGCACTATGATATATACAATATATATTAAACTCCTTGGTTTACGATATCCCCGTCTACCCTTGCCAGGAAAGAGCGGTGTTAAAATGTCAAATAAATAGATAAATAATAAACCTCCACCTTTGACACACACCTACATATTTCTAAGCACATGAACATACACACTTACAACCACGCAACCATGTTAATAACTTACCTTTTTCCCAATGTATTTTGGAATGAGACCCGAGTTATCCAGCGGTTGTTTGTCTCCATGTCTGGTGTCTGCACATATGGGCTGGGGCTTACGTGGAACTGCCATGATGTTATCAGTGGCATTAGTTTTCACAAAGTTTCTCTTGGTCTGGATGCCCATAGGTGGCCGCTCACTTTTAGCAGGTAATCTGGGCTTCCTCGGATGACCATCATCTGCATATGTGAAAGGCTTCTCTGAAGTGGTAACAAAGTGTGCGTATTATAGCATATATTATTTCTTACATATAACTTATATATTAAGTAACATATATTAAGTAACTTACTTAAATAAGTAAAATGTTAAGATAGTTTCATAAGCACAGTCAATACTCACTCTCTGGAAGTTTGGGCTCCTTAGCATGTTTTAAAAGGTATTTATCAGGAGAAGGCATGTCTACTTTGGCAGGGCCGAGGGTCTTGTTGAATGCTTTGTTCAGTTGCTTCTCCTGCTTTACCTGTTCTCTAAACTTGGACGTGTATCTGAAAATGTAGAAATGTACAAAAACGTTTCCTGAATGATTAAGTTGTTTACATAAGGGCGTACAGTAATATGCAGAAGTGTCAGATCATGGTCAGATAATGTCTCACAAATTAATTGAGTTCGCAATGATTCATTAAAAGTTGCAGAAATGTGTTTATTGTTGCAGAAAGCCCTTTATATATCTATATACACATACATACATACAGTGAGGCAAAAAAGTATTTAGTCAGTCACTGATTGTGCAAGTTCTCCGATTTAGAAAGATGAGAGAGGTCTGTAATTTTCATCATATGGAACACTTCAACTATGCGAGACAAAATGAGAAATAAAATCCAGGAAATCACATTGTAGGATTTTAAAAGAATTTTATTGTAAATCATGGTGGAAAATAAGTATTTGGTCACCCACAAACAAGCAAGATTTCTGGCTCTCACAGACCTGTAACAACTTCTTTAAGAAGCTCTTCTGTCCTCCACTCGTTACCTGTATTAATGGCACCTGTTTGACCTCGTTATCTGTATAAAAGACACCTGTCCACAGCCTCAAACAGTCAGACTCCAAACTCCTCTGCTCTGCCACACCGCCACTCTTCGCCCCCTATCTGCCTCAAGCTCTATCGAGTGCAGTGGGATGTGTCACGTGTCATGCAGCGGTGGCGTGCGGTTCTTGGGATGCACTTCAGGGCATTCCTTCTTCCTCCAAACACGATGAGTTGATTTTAAAAAATTTTATAACCAAAAAGTTCCATTTTGGTTTCATCTGACCACATGATATTCGCCCTCCAATCCTCTTCTATATCATCCATATGCTCTCCCTGCAAACTTCAATGGCCGGACTGTATGGCTTAAGCAGGGGGAACACACCCTTGGCACGGCAGGATCTGGAGTCCCTCTCGGCGTAGTGCGTTAACTGATGTTGCCTTATTACTTTGGTCCCAGCTCTCTGCAGTCTTCATCAGGTCCCTCCGGTATTTTCTGGGATTTTTTGCTCACCGTTCTCATGACAGTTTGACCCCACAGATGAAGTTTCTTGCGTGGGAGCCCCCTCGGGGAGATTATCATGGTCCTTGTATTCTTTTTCCATTTTGTCTTAAATGGCTCCCACAGTTATTCATCATTCATTTCGTTTTGTTGCTTATCCATCCCAGATCCCGATATACAGTTGTTAGTCGAAAACAAGGACAGTTTTGTTTCAGTTTTTTGTTTGCTGCCCTATGAATCCTATTTTGTACTTAGGTAATAAACTGGTCACAGTGCTTGTATTACTGAAAGCAATAATGGCCCTTCCAGGATGTGCAAAAGTCTTAGGCACCAATAGATTAGATAGGCCATTGTTTTTAGCAAATGTTTTAAATGTTTTCTGTATTAGTTGGCCTTCCATTACACTTGAGCAATTGCAGCATCTGGATGCCTAGTTGACCTTTTGCATCCGAAGAAGCTTGATTAGAAATCGTCTTTTTTATAGGTTCTAAAAAGAACCAGCCAAGAACCAATTTTGGGGAAGGGAACACAAGCTGAAAGGCTAAATATCCTAAAGCTCACAAGACTGAATGAAGAATCATGGAAAAAGAGTATTTTTAGGTCCGTCGGAAGCAATCAGTTAGGTCCAGTCGTCAACAGTATTTTTATATATAGACATTATAATAGCAGTGCTTGAAACAAAAATCCATGGTGGGCCCTTGTACACAGTACTTAATTTAATCCTAAATGTTTCATCATGCCTCACAACACATGCCATATAGTGGCATGACTCCATGACTTTAGTTCGCTCTTAGATTTTCATCTATACGCACGGCCGCCCACCAGTAGTTGGGTCCCCTTTTTGATCTTGGTGTCCTCCCAAGGTTTGCCTTCCTATAACACTCAGGGAGTTTTTCCGTGCCATTGTCGCCCTAGGCTGGCTCAATTTGGGATTGGACATAGTTATTAGGAGATAATCTACTTGTAAAGTTCTTTGACACAATGCTCCATTGTAAAAAGCGCTATATAATTAATAAATCTGCTTGGACTTGACTTGATTTATTCACACCACCTGCTTTCCATTGTAGTAGATTCACTCTTCCCCTAGCCTGGTGCCAGGTCTACAAAGGAAATTTTCTTCCCTGTGTCCTTCGACGCTCTTTGGTCTTGGGCATGGTTTGAGTGTTGGAGTCTGACTGTTTGAGGCTGTGGACCGGTGTCTCTTTTATCAGATAACGAGGTCCAACAGGTGCCATTAATAACAGGTAACGAGTTGGAAGGACAGAAGAGCTTCTAAAGAAAAAGTTTCCAGGTCTGTGAGAGCCAAAATCCTTGCTTGCTTGTGGGTGACCAAATCTTAGTTTTCACAATGAATTTCCACTTAAATTCTTAAAACAATTCTACAATGTGATTTCCTGGATTTTGTTTTTCTCATTTTGTCCTCTTCATATTTGAAGTTTACCTTGATTATAATGACAGACCTCCTTTCCCTCTTTCTAAGTAGGAGAACTTGCCACAATCAGCGGCTGAATAAATACTTTTTTGCCCAACTGTTGGGTGTGTGGTGGGTGTTGTGTGTGTTTGTGTGTGTGTATATATATATAGTATATATATCTACTCTGTGTGGTCTGTGTATGTGTATAATAATATATAATATATATCTATATAGATATACTATATATATATCTTATATATTATATATCTATATACCCACACACACACACATGGTGCTTGAAATTTTGTGACTCTTTAGAATTTTCTATATGTTCTGCATAAATATGACCTAAAAACATTATACATTTTCACACAAGTCCTAAAAGGTGAGATTAAAGACAACCCATTAAAACAATAAATACAAAAATATTATACGTGGTCATTTATTTATTGAGGAAAATTATCCAATATTACATATTAGTGAATGGCAAAAGTATGTGAACCCCCCTGTGCAGCAATAACTGCATCTAAACGTTTCCTGTAACTGTTGATCAGTCCTGCACACCGGCTTGGAGTAATTTCAGCCCATTCCTCCATACAGAACAGCTTCAACTCTGGGATGTTGGTGGGTTTCCTCACATTAACTTCTGGCTTCAGGTTCTTCCACAACACTTCGATTGGATTAAGGTCAGGACTTTGACTTATCCATTCCAAACCTTTAACTTTATTCTTCTTTAACCATTCTTTGGTAGAACGACTTGTGTGCTTAGGGGCGTTGTCTTGCGCCATGACCTGCATGAATTCTCTTGAGGTTCAGTTCATGGACAGATGTCCTGACATTTTCCTTTAGAATTCTCTGATATAATTCATAATTCATTGTTCCATCAATGATGGCAAGCCTTCCTGACCCAGATGCAGCAAAACAGGCCCAAACCATGATACTACCACCACCATGTATATGGCCATACGTACACATGGGGTGGCCAAAGTTTTGCATTACATGGTATGCTTGGTATGCTTCTAATCTCCAATCTACTTTTTTTTTTACACCTTGCACCTTTAAATTGTTTTATTCAATCCACCTTTGAATTTTATTCAATCCATATATATGAGCTATATTTGAGTTCTCTTAAAATTTTGCAAGTTTCTCTGAATAAATCAAATAAAATACACTTTCTCTGGTGTAAACTTTGTTCTGGCATTTTGATGAAATATCTGTAATTCTACAGTTAATGTAGTAAAATGCTAGACTCACTCTATAGTAGTAATTATCTTTAATATAGTAATATATGATATAAAAAGTGAAATTCGTGTATATATGGGCAAATTGTATAGTTTTTCCAGCAAACACACTAAACGGTAAACTCAATAAACAAAAAAGCTAAATAAATGATTAAACAAATAAGAGGTCAGATGAACTAGATCTGATAATTATGTAGTGAATTACTCTCGGAATTTGTCGGACTAAAGACTGAAAAACTTTGCTATTCTAGCTAGCTGCCGCAACGTCAAGCTAAACGATTTACTACGGTCTTACCTTGCCGTTTTTTCGACTTTCACCTCTTCTTTGGGAATCAGATTATAAATACTCTCTGGAGGATGATTCATGCTCGACATATTTGTAGTTAAACTCAAAAAATGTTTCTGAAAAAAAAAAACAGATTTAAGTTGAACCGCTATATGTCATATAATCACAGCTTTAGTGACTTATAACGAACGGTTTGTTTACCCATGCGTTTCTAGGACAACTATTGCCTGGCAACTCGTGCGTTGAAATGTGAAGAAAAGAAGTCGGCGTTGTTTTTAAATGAACATAAAGCACATTTTAAGCAAACAGACAATTAGGTATGGAAATATTCCCAATGAATTCATTTGGAAAATCAAAACAAGCATATACCTTATTGAACTGAGATCTGCGTTTTGGTAATTGAACGGATGTTGGTCTTTTGCGGTTGCCGTATTTCGTGTCACTGTTTACAACCGGAGCAGACCTATGAGTCGATTTTAGGGACCCTAAAGTCACATTTGGATTGGGAATGTCGTTTGATCCCCTAAGAAGAGCTGGAATATGTGGCCGAGGATAGAGAAGTTACTTAAAAAAGCGGACGGAAAATGAGACATTTTACAGTCGGAACCACGATCGTGTAGCAGTGTTTAGAAGTAAGTTTTAAAACTGAACGGTTTTGCACTTTTTTATAAGTAAACTTTACGTTATAATAGTATTGATATCGCCGCGTATTTAATATACATGTCTAGTTTAACCTTCTTTAGAGTTACAGTCATTAGCCGCTGTTTGTTGTGAGTAATGAACTCAGTATACAATATTTTATTATTTGCTCCTTGCCACTACCAGGTTGGACCCACTTTTTCCTTCAGAACTGTCTTCATTCTTTATTGCCATAATCTGACCCTACCATCCATGTTGCACATAAATCCAGACTCATCAAACATCAACAGTTTTCCAACTTCTGTTTGTCCAATTTTGGTGCGAGTTGTAGCCACAGTTGGCCTTTATGCTGACGGAGTGGCTAACTCGGGTTGGTCATCGTGCTATATCCCGTCTGCTTCAGGTTTCTAACGTGGTTTTTGCATGCAGAATGCCCTGGCTGTGTCTGTTTGGTTGTGACAAGGGTTATTTATTTGAGTTACTGTTGTCTTGCTATCATCTCAAACCATCTGGCCATCTCTTTGATCTCAGGAATGCAGCAGGCATTTTTCGTTCGCCCAGAAGTACTGCTCTAATTGAATATTTTCTCTTTTTTGGACAGTCTGTGTAAACCCAGAGAAAGTACTGTGTAAATGAAAATTCCAATAGATCCATCAGTTTCTAAATACTCAGACCAGCCCATCGACTACCAACAACTATCTCAATGTTTCAAAGTGATTAAATCAAAAACTTTCTTCCCCATTATGTTTATGTTTGTGTGCTGTGAACTTCAGCTGTTCATTTGACCATGCTTTTCTGCTGGTAAACTTAATTTCCATTGATAGTATCCATGCATTCATTCATTTTCCGCCTGCAACTGGAACTCATTCCCAAAAATAGTTTGGGACGTTTAAGCATTTACCAGTTTTTTTGTAATGTTGTCATATCCTTTTCACCACACTTTAAAGATGTTTTGGCTTAAGGAATTCCAAAAGGCGTTTTAGTGGTTTCAGGTGTTATGATGGGTCGTCCCATTCTTCCTGCAAACATGTCTTTAGAATGTTGAAAATTCTCCACACAATTTTCTACCATGGACCAGGTCAGTATTTCATAAGGCTCCAGTACCCCGGCCCCTCTTCTTCCACAGCCATGCCTTTGGTAATGTGTGCTGCGTGTGGTTTTTTTATTGTGTTGCTGAAAAAGCATGCCTTCCCTGTGAAGATACGTCTTGAAGGGCAGCAATTGTTCTCTAAGATTGCATGTACGCTTTTTTTTTTTTACATTTAAGCTTGCCAGTCACAGAATGTAAATGACCTTTGTCAGGCACTGACACGCCCCCTTTACAGACAGATTTTGGACTTTGTTTTCTGATACAGTCCTAGATGGTCCCTTTTCGTCTTTGGTCCAGCGCACACAACTCCATTTTCCCAAATATCTGGAATACTGCTTCATCTGACAACAATACCCATGTCCATCCCAGATGCCCTCCAAACCCAGAGAAGTCGACACCACTTCTGGATAGGTTGTACATGAGGCTTCTTTTTTTGCAGATTAAATTTTAAGTGGCATTTGTGGAATGGCAATTCCATATTGTATCCTAGTAGCCAAAAGTATCCCTTGCTCATGTTGTTATATTACTATTGTTGATGTAGTTCTGTCCTGAGAGATCTAAGATCACGGGCGTTCAGTTTAAGCTTGCGCTGTTTGCCCTTATGCACTGAAAAATGATTCTTGACTCGTTTAATGACAATATCCCTGTAAGGGAGAAATAGCCAACCCTTTCAATCTTTCCTTTAGGTACATTGTTTTTAACATTTCAGTAATTTTCCTTCGTTTCTCTCTCTTCTCTCACATTTGTTACAAATTGGAGATCTCTGCCCATCTTTGCTCATAAAGATCTGGATACTGCTGCTTCTAGATACTGCTTTTGTACAAATCATTATTGCAATCACCTTTGCATTACCACCATGTTTGAAATCACAGTATTATTTATTTAATTTATTTTTTTATTCATTTTTTTATTAATGTGCTATTTCTTTACTTATTCATTGGCGCGTCCCAACTTTTTGTAATGTGTTGCCGGCCTAAATGCCGAAAATGATGTTTATTAAGAATGAAATGAAGTTGAGCAGAAAAAAAAAATCAGTTTTAAGAAACATTTTTTTTCTTTTTTTTTTTTTAATTATGCGTACGACCGCAACTTTTTTCTGATTTGGGTGTTGTACAATCAGAATAAAGGCAAATGTATTTTAGACCATGCACAACCAGTTCCTTCAAAGTCCTTCAGATCATTTCATGTGTTTAAGACATATTGTTGCTGTTAACAGTAGACCAGTAGCTCCCCATATCCCTGTGTCTATCCTCTGTACACATCAGATTCATTGTGCCTGTTAATTTGAGCATGGGCGAATTGCACACACTTTCATTTGATTTGATAGCAAATTTTGGGTAGAAGGACTTTATTTTTACTGATTGATTTTTGCCTGTCTGTTTGTGCATACACATCACAGTGTTTTTCAAGTGCGTTTGTTTGTGGCTGTTGTTTTTTATCCAGAACTGCCTAATCTTCTCTGGTCTTACTATTCATTGGTATGCACCTCTTTACTATCTTTTTTACTGTGTGTATCCTATTTGCGCTTTTTAATTGCTATAAGATAATTCAAAGCTTTTTAATTAACCAACAGAATTAATTTGTGAAGACATCTTCAAACCACGCATTTCACAAGCAATGAAGCTAAGCAGTGTCTGGCTTCTCATTCCTTCATTGTTTTTTTTTTATCATGGTCTCTCAAGCGTTGTTCCCTGTGCAGAGTGTGTATGTTTTAGCTATTCTTCCTCTTGATTATTGGTAGTCTTATACACTGTATACACTGCCCGACCACAAGAACGGTCACCATCTGGATTTAACTAGTTAAAAAAAGAGCTTCATATCGGATAATTACTGCATTGGTGATTATGTTTCAGTTGGCAACAAGTTATTTAACCCTAACTGCTGCAGTGAGTAGCTTCACATTTGTTAAAGAACCATTTTGAAAGACGTGCATTTTCTGTGATCATGGAAAAGATGTTAATCTGTTTCAGAAGGGTCAAATTGTGAAACGGGTTCAGGGACATGAACCCCATTGAGAATCTTTGGGAGGTGCTGGAGAAGACTTTGCACAGTGGTCCAAATCTCCCATCATCAATACAAGATATTGGGGAAAAATGTATTCAACTGTGGACAGAAATAAATGTTGTGACATTGCAGAAGCAGTTCTGTCCAGAGTTGCATTAATGTTTAACAAATGACAATCTACTCACTGCGCCAGTTAGGGTTAAATAATAAAAAATAATAAGTGCAGTAATTATCCGATGGGAGGCTCTTTTTTTGAACTATTTAATTATTTTCATAGTTAAATACTCATGGTGACATATATTTTTGGCCGGGCAGTGTATGTGATAAGTGTAAACTTGTAGTTGGACAGGGATGATTGCAGACATTAGAGAGCTTTAGTGATAGTCATAGAAGTTCTGCACCCTCATAGCATGGCAAGTGGATGATGGCATGGTGACATAGGCATAAAAGTGCATCACCATAGCCCACAAGGGCACCACACTTAACTTGTTCATGTATTGAACAGGTTTACCCTCCTCAGTGAAACAGGGAGAGTTCAGGTTATAGGAGACTTCATCCTAGACCCATGGAATTAGGTATTTCGGTATTGACACAGCTACAGGTATCTGTGATTAAATGTATCTCATGGTGCAAGGGAATTTCAGAAGCCATAGAGTGCTCCATAGTTGTATTCTTTAAGGCTAGTTGTTCAGGTAGGAGGTAATTACTCTGGTCAGCATTTTCTCCTGATTAAAAAAACCCCAAAAAACTGAGATTATGATAGACAATGTCAAACTGAAGACAAAATAATTTCAGATTTGCTGTACTACATTGGAATTTTGAGGAACAATAAAATAAATAATGCGATTTGATTGAATTGATTTTATGTTTAATCGCATAAGGATGCAGACAAATTGTGTTAGTTCAACTGAGCTGAAACTGTTTTGCATTTGATTTTCATTTGGACTGTGCATCTGGTGCCTCTCATGTCAGTGACTGACAATAGTAGGCCAGCACTGATTCATTTCGTTTGCCCTGATAAGCTTTTCCATGGTTTCTGGGAATGTCTGAAATGGTCTAATCATTTACTCATTCACTGATCACTATAAAGTGTGTTCTGTGTAGAACACTGTAGCAGTCAGTGATACAAATGTGGGGAAATTGGACAACACTTACTTACGGCGGAAAGAAACCATCCGAAACATCAACAAGCCTACCAGTACTGTCTCAAGACTTTGGACTAATACAGTTTAGCGATGTTTAATTTAGCTGACAGTGTTACTTGTCAAATGTAAAACTTCACTCATATTTCCGACGAATTAAAACCCTGAAGAATACATAAATATCACATGCTCTATTTTCACCAGCAAACACATTATTATCAACTGTTTGTCATTTAGTCGTATAGACATTAAATAATATTTTGTACTTATTTGTACACGAAATTCATCACTCCGATGGTTCGGATTTGTCCATCATCTTGTAAAGCTGAAGGAAACCTCTATGCATTGTGGTACGTTAGTGCAAGTAATCTACATCTATTGTCAACTATATTTACGATGCATTATGAGTAACAATGTAGTGTACTATATAGGGAATCAAATTATCCACTGAGAATTTGGACAAACCTACAAAATGGCTGACACCCTAAATAGAACACTAAATGGTAAATATTTCCATTTCAGATGCACCTTCTGCTTTAGTAAATCCTTTCAGTGTTTATCATTGACTGCACCAAGATCAGCGGGAAGAAATTCAAGTGTAAATGCAAAAGTGTAAATGTTTCCAATGACTTGTTGCACTTTGTAGTTTGCATGCTTTATGCAGATTGTCAATCAGATTGGTGTAGTATGGTGCTGCGTACTTGCCAAGGAGATTCACAACAACCCTTAAATGCTTTCCGTTTTGTATTATTTGGCTCCACTAGCAGATTTTGTGTCAGAATTAGCCAGAATTTGTGTCAAATTTGTCAAATTTGATGATCAACAAAAATGTGTTCCTTAATATTGGTGTCAGGTATTTTTGCCAACATATGTTTTAAATAGTGAAATCCATCACCTTCTTTGTTCATTGCTTTCACAACATTTTTCACCAATCTGAGTTTTATATGAAGAGCATGTAAGTATACTTTAGCATATGTTTTAGATCACCACAGATGTTGCAGTCATAATTTTTGTACTGTATGTGTTTCAACAACAAGACCAACTTATTGCAGGTTTCTTTCATGTATACTGTATAGCCAGTGGTTACTGAAGGGTGAACATTGCCATTGTGTAACATGAGAGTTTTCAAGCTTAACTTTGACAGATCTATAAACTCCATTTTTGAGAACCATGCACATAAACCAAAACCATGAACAATCCATCAATGTCGGTGCAGAAACTGAGGTTGTCCTCCTGGGTAAAATTTTTCATCAGGTATTATCTGTGAAAGAGAAAAATCTTTGTACCTGGTTACCACAAAGACCATCCTTTCAGTTTTGATCCAAGGAGTTCTGCTTTAGCTTTTGACAGACAAGTCTCTCACCAGATAATTTAATTCTCGCTCTGTTATCAGATGAGCATAACCAGGCATAAAGGGTTCAACATCTGGATCAGTGTCATTTTTGTGCTCATCTAGGCTCTATGTCTATGGTGGCTTTCAACAGATTTCTTATTTTCAGTAGAGGAGCCAGATATATTGATCAGACAGAATTATCAGGCCATCATTTGATATTTCTGTTCTTGTGTACTTCTGTTGTTCTCTACTTCTGCTATATACAGGCCTCAGTGCGATTCACTCAAAATTACAGGACCCACACCAGCCTTGATTTAATACTCTGTTATGAAATAGATATAGAAAATATAGTGTACTAGAGACTGAAATGATCTCAGATCATTCCCTTATCTCATTAAAACTGATGCTTAATCGTAACAATTAATGTTAATGTCGAAACTAAAGTAAGCATTAAACCACCTCAGGTACAGTGATAGGCTTTATTGATAATCTTCCAGATCTATTAAACTTAACTAGTTCACTGTCTAAACCAACTGAACTCGATAAAGTAACTGAAAGCTTAGAAGTAGCACTTTATTCCACATTAGATAATCTTGCCCAACTTAATAGGTCAGCAATTATTGGAAAAATATAGACCTTTGGTATAGTGACCCTATATGACCTTATGTTCTACACCTGACACACTTCATTGCTTAGTTTCGTCAGTGCTAAAACATCTAAGTGTTGTGAGAAGGATTGGCAACATCACAAATGGTTACGAACACTTTAATGTCCCAACTTTTTTGGCATGTGTTGCAGGCCTGAAATGCAAAATGGATCTCTAGTAATAAATGAAATGAAGCTGACCAAACAAAACATGGGTCCATGCTGTCTACAATGAAATACAAACAAGTACATATAAGAAACACAAATGTAAGAAACACATTCATTTTATGTTGGTTTTTGCATTTTCCATGATGTCCTAACTTTTTATAAGTTGGGGCTGTAGTTTCCCTAATCTCTTCTTCTAAATAATCAGTTAGTAAGCTTGCTTTTTTTCATTTCAAAAACTCCCTTTACAGATCTCCTTCTCTTTTTCTCTTTAAAATTATTTGTTTTCCCTTCTTTCAAAAGCTCTATTTTGTCCTTAATTTTTTCAGAACACACACACAGGCAAACAATTACCTATTATCGTCAGTGCAGTTGACGCCACGGCAATAGACCATGGTTTGTTTTAAATACCTTCACAGATAACTGCGAACAATCTGGGGCTGATTATCCCCAGGACACTGTGGGAAAACATAGTTAATTCAGTCGTAACAATCCAGCTTTCACGATACCTCTTTGCTGCTATTGTCAGTCATAGGCAGTGGTTTAGTACTAGCACAGATTTTTTTTTTTAAGTATATTATTATTATTAGTAGTAGTAATATTTAAAATTTGACATCACATCAGCATCAATGGCTATTTATGAGAGGATCAAGGACATGTTAATACTATCAGATACTGCCAGACACACTCACTCACACTGGGTGTAATTTAGAGAAACCAGTTAACCTAACATGTCTTTGGAATCTGGGAGAAAATCGGAGTAAACCCATGCAGACACATGAGGGGACATGCAACTCCACACAGACATAGTCCGAGGTCAGGATCTCTGGAGCTGTATGTCGACTGTGCTAACTGCTTGTGCCACCATGCTGGTCCATAACACAGATATTTTGGTAAATGATTACACAGAGATGAATGACTTCAGATCAGCAGATATTCTGGGATCCTTTGCTTCAGTCCATTAGAGTGAACTATTTTCATTAATCTCTTCCTCTAAACAGTACGTACAGTATATATATATATAACCTACCTCCACCTTAGAAACATCACTAAACTAAAAAATGTTATGTCATTAAATGGATTAAAAAAATGGATGTTCCATAAACTTCAGTAGTTCCAGAATGCAGTGGCTTGAGTTCTTCCTAGATGTAGAAATTTTGATCATATCACTGTTATATCACTGTTTTAACCTCACTTCATTGGCTGCCAGTTAAATTTTGCACTGATTATAAAATAGTACTACCTGCATAGAAATCCCTGAATGGTCTCATCCTGCACAGTGTACTTTTAGTCCATAATCCACACCATTCACTTTGATCAAAGGATGCACGTTCATCGTCAGTTTCCAGAGTATTGAAAACTACTGCAAGAGTGTTTTCCTACAGCAGCACACAGCTATGCAGTAAACTTCCTATTGTTCTGGGTGTTCTGCATTCAGTCACAGTCTCAGTCTCTAGACTTACTTTTTAATGAAGCATATTGCTGTTAGATCCTCTTGTAGGAGGTCCATGGGCATAGAGAACTTCAGCAGACTGGGATGTTGGTGCCTCCCTGCCTCACTCAAATGACCACTTGGGTTTAGTGACAGTGGAGAGTGAGGTTGTTTGGGTCTCAGTGTTCTCTCATGTCTGTGTCACCTTAGGCTGTCCCTTTTATTTATGCTGTAATAGCTAGAACTGCTGGAGTTCTTGCTTGTACTTCATCACCATTTACATCTGACTTTTTCCATCTGAAAAGGATTGGTTCTGCTCCCAAACATTTTGTTATCACTCCCTTTTCCAAGGTGCACTTGTGCTACTGTAGCCTCACCTGATATTGGTGAGAATTCTTCAATTGCTTTCACTTGCCTGAACCATCTGATCCTAGTTTATTGTCTTGACCAGACACCTTCCCTTTCTTCACCATTAACTGTTATAGTTTACTGTTTGTTTTCCAAATTATGTCCTTCCAAATTATTACATAGAATATTTACAAAACAATTCTACATAATTACAGCTTCTAATGAGTTTATGATTACTACTGCTTGTAGATTAAGTTTTTTGTCCAGTCTCACCCAGAGGAGGATGAAATCCCCATCTGGGCCGGATTCTTCTTAAGCTTTATTCCCAATTGGGTTTTTTGTTTGGCACTGCTACCTTTTATCTTGCTAATTTGGGATCAGAGATGTATTTTGTAAAGCTTCTTTTAGGCAATATCCACTGTACAAATGACTGTACAAATAAATTTAATTGAATTAAAAATGTCTATGTTATTTTGAAAATTTGCTTCCATTAAGGTATCATAAGGTTGGACTCATTTTATTTCTAAGCTCAAATTTTCAGATTGCATGAGCTATGATTTTAAAATATGTACATCACAGCAGGCTAATGCACAACATCAATTTAGCTAATGGGAGTTCAAATAACGCACTTTGACTATGTTACTACGTGGTTCAAATGTGTCTCAGATTTCAATCTCAAAATTAAGTGGATTTGCTAGAACATTTATAAATTATATCTTTATTCTGATGTAATCCTGACACTCGAGGCACAAGTAATGACCAGGTGTACACAGTGTGTAACACTGATATCTATTCTAAGCTACTTAACATCATTAACAAATGTCACTGCAACTGGGTTATAAATAAATGTATTTTTTTCTCCTCAGATCCTCAGCATAAACTTATTACCTCAAGATGACTGCTAGACCTTTATTCCATTTATTGGCTAAAATGAGAAGACTGAGAAACCATGAACTATTGCTCTGTCCTGCACGCTGTTCTTTGACAATCACAACAGCATGGCTGTCTACTAGGATTCCTCAGGAGAGAAATGTTCTACTCATGGGTCCTCCTGGAGCTGGGAAGACTTCAGTGGGTCGGATTTTGGCTCGCAGACTAAGGATGCCCTTTATTGATGTAGATGATGATGTTCTGGAGAAGACATGGGGGATGTCAGTAGAAAAAAAGCTGGCTGAAGCTGGAGGTGAGCGTTTTCTTATCGAAGAGGGCCGGGCTGTCTGCAACTTCTCTGCTTCTGGATGTGTGATTTCACTGACAGGCTCGAACCCACTTCACTCGGATGCCATGAGGTACTTGAAACGCTCTGGGCTTGCCCTGTATCTTGACGTGGACACTGAAGACATATTGGAGAGACTCTATAAAATGAAAGTGAACAGGATTGTGGGTCAGGATGCTGGCATTTCTATGAGGGAGATATTAGAGTACAGAAAGCAGTTCTATGAGAAGTGGTCAGATGCAAGAGTGTTTTGTGGAAGGGGGGACAGTATGGAGGAAGTTGCAGAAAAAGTTCTGAAAGTTCTAGATAGATATCAGGACTCTGAATCAGAAACCTTCAGCTCCACCAGAAGTCCACATCCTGCTGAGAACGAGTCGAGTAATGACCAGAAGTTCTTCACTGACATTGCTGTGGAAGGATTAGCTCCAGATGGTGGGCTTTACATCCCAAGTAAAGGATTCCCTAAACTAGAACCTAATGAATGGATAAGGCTGGCTAACATGTCTTATCCTGAACGTGCTTTGGTCATTCTTGAAAAGTGCATCCACCCATTGGATATTGCACCATCAGAACTTTACACAATGGTTAAACAAGCTTATGGTCGGAATTTTGCCAGTGAATCAGTGGCACCTTTGAAAAACCTTGGCAAACAGCAGTATATCCTGGAGCTTTTCCATGGTCCCACAGCATCATTTAAAGACTTGGCACTGCAGTTAATGCCACAACTTTTTGCCCACTGCCTTCCAAAAATGTGTAACTACCTGATTTTAGTGGCCACGTCGGGAGATACAGGTAGTGCTGTCCTCAGTGGGTTCAGGAACCTCAGTGACAGTGATGGGCAGCGTGTCGGTGTGTTGGTCTTTTTCCCAGAAAATGGCGTGAGTGCCATGCAGAAACTGCAAATGACTTCTTTCAAAAGGCCCAGTGCCAGATGTCTGAGTGTCCTCTCTGACTTTGATTGCTGCCAGAGGAGCATAAAAAAGATTTTCAATGACTCGAGGCTGGTGAGTCACTTTGCAGTGGAATATGCCACTGTTCTCAGCACAGCTAACTCAATCAACTGGGCACGGTTGCTTCCTCAAGTGGTCTATCATTCCTCTGCATATCTGGACATGGTCAGAGATGGCGTGGTGAAATTTGGGAATCCCATTGATGTGTGCATCCCGACTGGAAACTTTGGAAACGCCATGTCAGCTCTCTATGCAAAACAAATGGGCATCCCAATAAGGAAGGTCATTTGTGCATCTAATCATAACTGCGTAGTTTCTGATTTTATCTCAACCGGTCAATATGATCTGCGTGGCAGGAAGCTCATGGTCTCAAATTCTCCTGCTATTGACATTCTGAAGTCCTCAAATCTTGAGAGGTTTATGCATTATGTCTCTGGTGGGGATGGCAACCTAGTCCGGGACTTGTTTCTAAGCCTTGAGAAGGAGCAGTGCTTTACTGTGTCTGACAAATTACTGCAGAGGATGCAGCTGGATGTTCTGGCTGGATGGTGCTCAGAGGATTACTGTTTGACAGCCATTCAGGAAGTGCACGCAGAAACAGGTTATATAATGGACACTCATACCGCCGTAGCTAAAGCAGTAGCTGACCGGCTGCATGATAAGAAATGCCCTCTTGTTCTGTGTGCCACTGCACATTGTGGCAAATTTGCCCCAGCTGTTCTTAAAGCTTTGCAGTTTTCAGATATTCCACATGATCCTCTGGAGCAGCTAAATGCACTCTGTGCGATTGGCGGTCAGGAGCTAATGCATAAGGCTTTGTATGAGTGTGTAAAAGAGAGAGGGATCCATCCACATAAAGTATGCCAACCTGACTTCAATGTGCTAACAGATGAGGTCGAATCTATGATACAAGACTTGTTTCTGAGAGCCAGGTAGGATGTAGAAGGCTCTCGGAAGAAATCTTGCTGTTAAGTTCAATCTACATATGGGCTGCATGATAAAGGTTTTCCAACTGAAGTTTGATTGCGGCATATGTAAAGTTCAGTGTAATAATATTTACTCAAAACAAATACAGAAATGCTTGCTATACACGTGAATCATACAAATAATTCAATTTGTCTTTAATAAAATTTGTAATATTAATGCCATACGTATGTATCATCAGAAATAAATGACTACAGTTTTGGCACCTTTATAGATGATCCACTATTGTTGTCTCAGAACTTTGAGATTTGACTAAAATTTAGGTTTGTTACCTGTAGAGATTGTATTAACTGTTTGCATTTAGAAAAATAATCAAATCATGTAATTTGTGCACAAGTCTACAAGTCATTGTGTACCCCAAACGCCATAAATATTCATGTATTTTGATAGTTTTGGCTTATATTAAATTAATCATGTAGAAATTAATGGTAGTAAATGTGGCTTTAATGTGGAAGGTTTTTATTGTAGTTTTACATTAACTGTTTATGCCTCATAGTATTTTTACAACTCCAAACCAGAAGAAGTCGCATCATTGAAGTGATGAGTAACAAAACATTTTCAAAATTATATCATGTTCAGAAGCTTTCTATATTACTATTATAATTATAAAAAGTCAGTTCGTGAAATTGAGGTCTAATCACAGAATTGTGGCTGTTCCCAGACATGTCCTCTAGGTAGCGGTGTTGTTCTTCTAAAATTTTGTCACCAAACAGCTTCTATGTAATGGTGGTGCTCAAATCTTGTGTATGACTGGTCATGCAGTGTATTTAAATGTATTCTTAATCCCTTTGCAAACTGAGTCAAATGCATCTGAGAAGCTAATAAGTAATAATCTGCTGAGATTGCTTGATGGTCATGGAAGTCATTAATGTTATAAAACCTGCATATTAATCCCCTTACCTTTTTTAAACCACTTCTATTTAGGCTGAATCCCATCATAAGGACCTACGTGAAAGAACTGAAAGAATCTGAGGGGTTTAAATGTTTTTTACTAGTGACTGTTTTTTCCACAAAATTAACAATTGATTAAACATTTTACAACTTTGGGATACTGTATGATATTCTGATCACTTTTTCATGACTTTATAGCTGGCAAGTTCAGCCACTTTAATTATAATGCATTGACTTGTCTAAAACCACAGAACTTATGATTAATGACCAGTGAAATGAAAAAATGTTCAGAATATAATACAGAGCTAGTAAAGAATTTAGCTTATCTTTTAGAAGTCACTGTTGTTACAGTCAGTAACGTGATGCTTACTTGCTTACTTTTTTTATTTATTTTTCTGCTCATAGAGACTAGTGGAGAACTTTTGTTGGATGTCCCGATTGTACACATTCTTTGCCTTTTCAGGTTATAGTTATGTCTGTGTTATGTCTAATTATGTCTGACTCCTGCTTGTAAATGCAGTCTGTTCTGCCTGTCACTCCTATATCTACACTTATCAAAGAAGTGCATACATACAGTGGGGCAAAAAAGTATTTAGTCAGCCACTGATTGTGCAAGTTCTCCTGCTTAGAAAAATGAGAGAGATCTGTAATTTTCATCATAGGTACACTTCAACTACGAGAGACAAAATGAGAATTTTTTTTTTTAAGAATTTAATTGTAAATTGTGGTGGAAAATAAGTATTTGGTCAATAACAAAAGTTCAACTCAATGCTTTGTAACCTAACCTTTGTTGGCAATGACAGAGGTCAAACGTTTCCTGTATGTCTTCACCAGGTTTGCACAAACTGTAGCTGGTATTTTGGCCCATTCCTCCATGCAGATCTCCTCTAGAGCAGTGATGTTGTGGGGCTGTCACTGGGCAACACGGACTTTCGACTCCCTCCACAAATTTGCTATGGGGTTGAGGTCTGGAGACTGGCTAGGCCACTCCAGGACCTTGAAATGCTTTTTACGGAGCCACTCCTTCGTTGCCCGAGCGGTGTGTTTGGGATCATTGTCATGCTGGAAGACCCAGCCACGTTCCATCTTCAATGCTCTAACTGATGGCAGGAGGTTTTGACTTAAAATCTCATGATACATGGCCCCGTTCATTCTTCCCTTAACTCGGAATCAGTCCCGTCCTGTCCCCTTTGCAGAAAAACGCCCCAAAGCATGAATGTTTCCAGCCCTGTTTACTTTTGGTCCCAGTTCTCCTGCAGTCATTATCAGGTTCGTCTGTGTAGTTCTGGGATTTTTGCTCACTGTTCTCATGATCATTTTGACCCCACGGGATGAGATCTTGTGTGGAGCCCCAGATCGAGGGAGATTATCAATGGACTTGTATGTCTTCCATTTTCTTACAATTGCTCCCACAGTTGATTTATTCACACCAACCTGCTTGCCTATTGTAGATTCACTCTTCAAAGCCTGGTGCAGGTCTACAATTTTCTTCCTGGTGTCCTTCGACAGCTCTTTGGTCTTGGTCATGGTTGGGTTTGGAGTCTGACTGTTTGAGGCTGTGGACAGGTGTCTTTTATACAGATAAAGAGGTCAAACAGGTGCCATTAATACAGGTAACGAGTGGAGGACAGAAGAGCTTCTTAAAGATGTTGTTACAGGTCTGTGAGAGCCAGAAATCTTGCTGGTTTGTGGGTGACCAAATACTTATTTTCCACCATGATTTACAGTTAAAGTCTTTAAAAATCAAACAATGTGATTTCATGACTTTTTTTTCTCATTTTGTCTCTCATAGTTGAAGTGTACCTATGATGAAATTACAGACCTGTCTCATCTTTCTAAGGAGGAGAACTTACACAATCAGTGGCTGACTAAATACTTTTTTGCCCCACTGTACCATGGGAAATCAATAATGTGATATTATTTTAAATGTTTGCAATTCCACATTATTTGCATATGTACAGAAGTATTACTCTTTTAATTAAGGGGCAAATTCCAGCAAGGTGAGCATTCCCTTTGCCAAATTACAGCACACAAAATAATTACTGTAGGGTACTGAAAAACCTGTAGTCATACAATATCAGGTAAGTGTTTAAGTCATTCTCTTTATAAATTGTAGAAGCTTTCTTTTTTATTTATATGTATAAACACACTTGGGCTTGTGCCACCTTTGTGAACTTTGGACTGACTGGCCGTGCTGTTTATTTGAAAGCCTGCAGTTAGAGGTTGTTCTTTTCTGCTGTGGCATCCTTAGGGAACAGAAGATCAGTAAAGTTTATTTAAAGTGAAGCAGTGCTCCTTTCACCTCAGTCTCTTAGCAGTAGTGATGAATGCTCTTCTTCCCCCACCAAGAAGTCGCTGACCTGCTGGTTTAAATTGTGCCCCACATGTACAGTTACTTCACTGCACCACTGAAACACTGAGGGTATGTAGATAATTTGAGAGAACATACTGAGTGCATTTACATGTACATAAATGACCATATAATTGAGAAAAAAATCTTATTTGGTCAAAAATACTATGGCAGTGCTGGCTAAGTCATTAGATTTATTTTTATTAGATTTGATTGGAAGGTTAAAGGTTCAAATTTTGGATCTGACAAAGCCGCAACTGGACATTGGTCCTTAACTATCTCTGGCCCGGAGGTGCTGTATCATGGAGCTGATATTGTACTGTGTCCCTAGTAGACTAGAATTTGAAAAAGCAACCTGGAATACATGTATAGACACGCAATAATTATTGGCACACTTTGTAAAGGAGGGTGTAAAGGTCACTAGAAAAACAAGCTTTGTAGCAATGTCCTCATACCTAAAAGATAAGAGAAATCTAACCTTTAATGATAGTCAGTTTATTCATGTTATCTTAATTTAAAATGATTTTGCAAGACTAACATGTAAATGAAGTATAATGACTTTAAAATTTTACATTTACAGGATTTAGCCTACACATGCCCTTATCTAGAGTGCTTTACGACTGATGACTTTATCACAAAGTAAGCTCACAATCAAAGGAACTGAGGGCCTTCCCAAAGGCTCTCTGAAACCCTGACTGTGACTGAAACCCTCAAACTCCTAGATAGTAACTACTGAGCCTCCACGTTCTCCATTTTCCCCAGTTTTTCTTAAGCTCACATAAGTGTTTAGCACCTCTTCATTCAATTTGGGTTTGGTAAAAGAAGGATGCTTGTAACAAACAAAATATAATGAACACTATGGCTGTGTTCTGCTGGCCTTGGTGGAAGTGGTGACCAAGAACTCAATGTTCATTCTGACAGCTCTATAAATCCTATGTACAGATGGGAGAAACTTCCAATTGGTCAAGCATCACTGCAGCATTCCACCAATCTGGGCTTCATGGCAGTGTTCAAGCTTTTCATCAGATCAGAAATATTATTTCTCACAGTCTGAGAGACCTATAGGTGCATTTTGGAAAACTCTAGGTGGGCTTTCATGTGTCTTATTGAGGAGAGGCTTCTGCCTGGCCATTCTGCTATAAAGCCCAGATTGGTGAAGTGCTTCAGTGATGGTTGACCTTCTGGAAGTTTCTCCCATCTGTACACAGGATCTTTAGAGCTCAGTCAGAATGACCACTGCAAACAACACATTTGGAGCTCAGTGAGAGTGACCTTTGGGCTCGTGGTCACCTCTCTTACCAAGGAAATTATCTTCCCCCTACTTAGTTTGGTGTGGCCAGTCCTAGGAAGAATATATATGTGTGTGTGTGTGTGTGTGTGTGTGTGTGTGTGTGTGTGTGTGTGTGCTTGAAAGTTTGTGAAACCTTTAGGATTTTCTATGTTTCTGCTTAAAATTGACCTCAAACATCATCTGATTTTCATAAATGTTTAAAAGTAGATAAAGAGAACCCAGTTAAACAAATGAGAAAAAGTATTATACTTGGTCAATTATTTATGGAGGAAAATGATCCAATATTACATATTCCATCACTGATATCAGGCCATCCTGGCCCAGATACAGCAAAACAGGCCCAAACCATGATACTACCACCACCATGTTTCACAGATGGGATAAGGTTCTTATGCTGGAATGCAGTGTTTTCCTTTCTCCAAACATAACACTTTTGTTTTAAACCAAAATGTTTTAGTTTGGTCTCATCCGTCCACAAATCATTCTTCCAATGGCCTTCTGACTTGTCCACGTGATCTTTAGCAAACTGCAGATGAGTAGCAATGTTCTTTTTGGAGAGCAGTGGCTTTCTCCTTGCAACCCTGCCATGCACACCATTGTTGTTCAGTGTTGTTCTGATGGTGGACTCATGAACATTAACATTAGCCAATGTGAGAGAGGTCTTCAGTTGCTTAGAAGTTACCCTGGGGTCCTTTGTGACTTTGCCAACTATTACATGCCTTGCTCTTGGAGTGATCTTTGTTGGTCGACCACTCCTGGGGAGGGTAACAATGGTCTTGAATTTCCTCCATTTGTACACAATCTGTCTAATTGTGGACTGGTGGAGTCCAAACTCTTTAGAGATGGTTTTGTAACCTTTTCCAGCCTGGTGAGCATCAACAACTCTTTTTCTGAGGTCCTCAGAAATCTCCTTTGTTCGTGCCATAATACACTTCCACA